>JAAQRG010222699.1:0-10143 GCA_011634625.1 Babylonia areolata | reverse complement strand
TCTTTCCACAGTGCTGTTTGTTAGCTTGCATGCTGCTGCCCCCTCCCCACGCCCCACCCCCACTCCCACCCCCAGCCACCGCTCACCTCTCTTGGTTTTTCCCTGTCGTTCATTCTTTCAGTCCCACCCGTCACTCCATCCATCCCCATCCCCTTACCCTTTGCTTGGAAATAACTCCTGTCTTCTTTCTTTTATGTTTTTTTACTTTGAGTGATGTTAGACCCCTCTGTCTGTTGTCTGTCTCTCTTTCTCTCTCTTTCTCTCTCTCTCTTTCTCTCTTTCTGTCTCTTACTCATCTTCTTTCTCTCTGTCTCTCACTCATCCTCTCTCTCTCTCTCTCTCTCTCTCTCTCTCATCTTCTCTCTCTCTCTCCCTCCCTTCTCTCTCCCTCCCTTCTCTCTCTCCCCTTCTCTTTCTCTCTCCCCTTCTCTCTCTCTCTCACTCTCTCGCTCTCCCCCTCTCTCTCACTCTCCCCTCTCTCTCTCTCTCTCTCTCTCTCTCTCTCTCTTTCTCCTCTTCCCTCTCTCTCTCTCTCTCGCTATCCCCTTCTCTCTCTCCCTTTCTCTCTCTCTCCTCCCCACCCTCTTCTCTCTATCTCTCTCTCTGTCTCTGTCTCCTCTCTCTCTGTCTCTCTGTCTGTGTGTGTGTGTGTGTCTGTCTGTCTGTCTGTCTGTCTTCCTCGGTTCTCTTCGTCTTTCCCCGCCTTCACTTCCCTCTTGCTTTTGTTGTTGTTATATATATATATATATATCTTCTTCTGAGCAGTTTACTTCTTTCCTCCCTCCATCACTCCACTGCCTTTGATCTTTTTCACTGTTTTCTTTTTATTGCTTCCTTCTTCGTTCATTCCTTTGGTTGACTGGTTGACTGATTTGTTAGCTGACTGGTTAGTTGACGGGTTGATTGATTGATTGACTGGTTGACTGGTTAAAAGTTTGGTTGACTGGCAGGTTGACCGTTTGGCTTATTGGTTGGCACAGGTAGACTGACTGGATGGTTTTACTGAGTGACTAAAAATTTGACTGACTGGTTGACACACTGACTGCATAACTAACAGGTTGGATGACTGGTTAGCTGACAAGATTTTGGTTGACAGGTTGACCAGTCGACAGACTGACTGGTTGGCAGGTTAAGTTGACTGGCTGGTTGACCCGAAGAACTGCCCTACATTTTGGCTCCTTCGTTCTCTCAAGACTGACCTCCCCAGCCGTGTTACTTCACTCACTGACAGTAGACACTGGAATTCCCCTGCTGTGAGATATGAGTGTCTAGGCAGTGCCTCACTGGTTGACTCACTGGGTGTTTGTTCAGCGCCGTTGACTTACTGCTTGACCGAAGGACTGGCTTACAACTTTCTGATCTGACTCCGTGGTTCTCAGACTGACCCAACCCGTTTTTGACTCACTTGTGTAAACAAAGTGAGTCTATGTTTTAACCCGGTGTTCGGTTGTCTGTGTGTGTGTGTGTGTGTGTGTGTGTGAGTGTGTGTCTGTGTGTGTCCGTGGTAAACTTTAACATTGACATTTTCTCTGCATATACTTTGTCAGTTGACACCAAATTTGGCATAAAAATAGGAAAAATTCAGTTCTTTCCAGTCATCTTGTTTAAAACAATATTGCACCTCTAGGATGGGCACAAAAAATTTTTTTTGTAAAAGAAGCCTAATTATATGCAAACTGCATTTACTGTTATATTTATATTTTTTGTATTCTCTAAACTTGGCACTTTGACCTCTTATTCTGACACAACAACAAGAGGAGTCATTATTATCATTTTTTGTTCAAACCGGAACTTAATTTGCCAAGCATGGAATTTTTATTTATTTTGCAAACGTTTTGCTGCAGATAGTAAAAAAGGGAAATTACTCTGTAATTAATGCTAGGGGACTTAATTTATCACAAGTGAGTCTTGAAGGCCTTGCCTCTCTTGTATTGTATCGTATTATTGTATTTTATTACTCCTTTTTGTTACAACAGATTTCTCTGTGTGAAATTCGGGCTGCTCTCCCCAGGGAGAGCACGTTGCTACACTGAGAGCGCCACCCTTTTTTTTCTTTCTTTCTTTCTTTCTTTATATTTTTTCTTGCCTGCAGTGATTTATTGTTTGGTTTTTGTTGTGTTTTTTTTGTTGTTTTTGTGGGGTTTTTTTGTTTGTTTGTTGTTGTTGTGTTTGTTTTTGGGGGGTTGTTTGTTTGTTTGTTTCGTTTTGTTTTTTGTTTTTCCTATCGAAGTGGATTTTCTACAGAATTTTGCCAGGGACAATCCTTTTGTTGGCGTGGGTTCTTTTACGTGCACAAAGTGCTGTGCTGCACACGGGACCTGGGTCTATCGCTTCAACCGAATGACTAGCGTCCAAGACCACAACTCAAGGTCTAGTCGAGGAGAGGAAAACACTGGCGACTGTGCCGTGATTCGAACCAGCGCGCTCAGATTCTCTCGCTTCCTAGGCGGACGTGTTACCTCTAGGCCATCACTTCACTCACTCAGCTCACTCACAGCCTCACTGGCTGACTGATTGGGTGTTCCAGCGCCGTGTCGGGGGGAGGAGTACCTGTGCCAGTCGCAAGGCCCGCCGCGCTGCATCGCCGAGCACCTGCTGTGCGACGGCTGGAACGACTGCGGAGACTGGGTGGACGAGGACCAGTACTGCAACTACCTCGACGACGGCGGCATCGCCGTCATCGTCATCGGTTCCCTGCTCCTCGTCGCCATCGTCGTCTTCGCTGTCCTCTGGTGCCGGAAGCAGACAGGGCGGCGCTGGGTGACCAAAGAGGAGAAAGCGAACTTGGCGGATATGAGGGTGAGGGGAAGGGTGGCGAGAGGGGAGGGGATTTTTTGGGGGGCGGGGGGGGGGGGTTCCGTCCTATCATCTGCACCAAAACTCATTCCGAGCCCCCCATACACGGCCACACCTAGGTTCGTCTGTATCAGTGCCAGCGTCTATAGTCTACAGGGAACAGTCGATGTTAGGTCTTCAAGAGGCCACACACCAGAGGAGACCCTGCGCTGCTGCTGAGTCACTTCGGTGTTGATCTGTAGTACCTGTTCTGATTTTAACGTACTGAGGACACCACCTACTAAGCCCCTTACTGACGACAATAATGGCTTAGTTGTGGAGCCAGACTGGGTGAGCTTTGAGGAGCGAAAATTTTTGTTTTAATATCGAGTCACAGATACTGGTAGGTAATTGTAGACATTTTTGTTGTGAAGTGTTAATCATTAATTCACAGTTGAATGTTATCGTTTCAAAGGTAGAAATGGGAGGAGGTGTGGTTGAATGAATGGTAGTAAGTCTGGGAAACTTGGTAGAAGAAGGTCTTGGTGGATATGAGGGTGAAGGTAGCGAGGGGGGAAGTGGAATTTATTTTCATGTCCCGTCACTGATGCTAGCAGGTGATTGTACACGTTTTGTTGTAAAGTGTTGCTGATTTTCGCAGTTGAATGTTATTGTTTAAAAGGTAGAAAGGGGAGGAGGTATGGTTGAATGAATGGTGGTTAGTTTGGGGAACTTGGTAGAAGGAGGTCTTGGTGGATATGACAGTGAGGGTGACGAGGGGGAAGTGGGCAGAGGGAATTTTGTTTTAGATGTCACGTGACTGATACTAGTAGGTGACTGCGGGAATTTTGTTTGTGAAGCGTTCATGATTCTCACTTTTAATTGTTATCGTTCGAAAACTTTCCTCAGAGAGAAGGAGGTGTGTGGTTGAATGGTTCGTTAGAGGAAACTGGGGAGAACGGAGTCTTGGCGGAGATAAGGGTGAGGGTGGGTGATGATTCTTTCGTTCTTTCTTTCGTTCTTTCATTCATTATTTTCTTTCTTTCATTCGTTCTTTCGTTCTTTCATTCATTATTTTCTTTGTTTCTTTCTTTCTGTATTGTATTGCATTATGTTGCAAAGAATTGCATTGTATTGCATTGTGTTAACATGAAGAACAGAATATAGTATGTCTGTATTACCAAGTGTATAGAGGTCACAAGGAATATTGGGGCGGGGACTGGGACCTGGGACGGGGGAGGCGGGGTGGGGTAGGGGGCTGTTACATCAGGGGTACAAACATGAACCGGAAATCATATACACACTTTTTTTGTCACAACATTTTTCTGTGTTAACTGCGGGCTGCTGTATCCTCCAAGAGGGAAAGTGTGTCTCCACAGTGCAGCGCCACTATTATGGGGTTGTTTTTTTTCCCTTGTCTGCAAGTGTAGTTGTTTTACTATCAAAGTGGGATTTTTCTGCTACAGAATTTTACTAAGGACAACCCTTTGTATCAGACTTCTTCTTGGACACCTTTTCGCCCTTCCGTTCTCGCAATGAACCTACCAAAGCTGTTCTTCTTGCACACTATTTCATCACACCGTTCTCACAATGAACCTACCAAAGCCGTTCTTCGACACTGCTTTACCATTCCATTCGCACTAAGATCCAACCAATCAGAGCCTTTCTTGGGCACCTTTTCACCATTCCACTCACACTCTAAACCAACCAGTTAGGACTGTCCTTAGACACTATTTCACAATTCCATTCACACAAAGAAACAACCAACCATGGCTGTTCTTAGACACTATTTCACCATGCCACTCACACAAAAAAACAACCAACCATGGCTGTTCTTAGACACTATTTCACCATGCCACTCACACAAAAAAAACAGCCAATCAGGACTGTTTTCATTCCATCAACTCAAAAGACCAACCAACCAGAGGTACCCATGGACACTATGTCACCGTATTCCATTCGCACAAAAAACCAGCCAATCACCATTCCCCTCACACAATAAGCCAGCCAATCAGGAGTGTTCTTAGACACCCCCCGCCCCCCCCCCCACACACACACACACACATTTCACCATTCCATCAACACAAAAAACAACCAACCAGAGCTGCTCATGGACATTATATCACCGTATTCCTTTCGTACAAAGAACCAACCAATCACCATTCCACTTACACAATAAACCAACCAATCAGGACTGTTCTTAGACACCCCCCGCCCCCCCCCACACACACACACACACACACACGCCCATTTCACCATTCCATCAACACACACAAAAAAACAAAAAAAAACAGCCTGTGGTACCCATGGACATACTATGTCACCATATTCCGTTCGTACAAAGAACCAAGCAGTCACCATTTCAGTCACACAACGAACCAGTCAATCAGGTTTATTTGTTTGTTGGGGTTTGCTTCATTTTTTTCCGTTTTGTTTTTCAGTTTGTTTTTTGCTGTTGGATTGTTGTTGTGTTTTTGGTTTTGTTGTTGTTTTGTTTGTTTTGGGCTGTTTGTTGTTTTGTTGCTGGGTTTGTTTTTTGTTTTGTTTTGTTTTTGTTTTGTTTTTTTGTTTGTTTGTCGTTGTTTTCGTTTGTCGTTGTTTCGTTGTACGTTAACTGGGAGCTGTATATTTTCTGCGGGCCAGGCGTCTTCAATGGCCAGCAGTCGGGACCCCCTGGAGGCCTCCTTCTCCGTGTACAGCGAGACCCTGCCCAAATTGAAGTACACCCCGACCCAAACCCTCGCGGCCAACGGCCGACAGTCGGGCCGACGCTCGCGCTCACAGACCCCGACCCGAGGCCTGGGCGACGGCGAGATGCCGCCCCCGTACACAGAGGAAGCCTACGACGACGACGACGACGACTACGGCCGCGCCCGGCCCCGCTCCAGACGTCGGAGTCGAACCCGGGACTCCCAGGAGGGGCTGGAGGAAGGAGGGGGTGCTGGTGCCGTGCAGGGGAGACGGAGGAGGAGGTCTCGCAGCAGGGAGGACCGCTTTTCTTCCCGGGAGGAGGAGGAGGAGAGTAGAGACGGAGGGCGGTGGGCAAGACCTTTTAATTTGTTTGTTTGTTTTGTTTTTGTTGTTTGTTTCTTTTCTCTTTAATAAACAGAATACATGAAATGAATACAATAGGGCATTATACATTAAATTACACATATATTACGAAACGTAAAGTGGTAATATATCAAAATAAAGAGACTGGTCTTTCACATTTCGCCTTCCAAACAATGCATCAAACACAAAAACAGCCAAGTGCATATTCTTCAACCCTTTAATGGCACACTTTACATGTCAGTCGCTATTATTTGTCAGAGCAGAGGGGGTGCAGGGAAAGAGAATCAGTTCTTCTGTATCATTCAAAGCATTAAAAAAAAAAAATTTAAACTTATACATATAATATTTCGCATATTTGATGTAAGAGAGAAAAGGATTGGATACAGAACTTTGTAATAGTGTGAATAAACCAGCTGGAGAGGAAAAGAGAGATGGAAAGTAAAGAGAAAGTGAGAAATAGAGAACAAGAACAAACATTTTTATTCACCAAAGGCCGTGGCCCCCTCTTGCAGGGGAGGCGGTGAACGTCAACTGTCACATTATTCAGAACGACATGGAACAGAAAACATTTCACTACAAATCTAGCGATGCACATGCACACACAAAAAGCACAATTAATCACATATCAAAGTGCGGATTTTGAATGCCTTACACAGGTAAAGCGCGGTGAGTGGACAGAGAGACAGAGACAGAGAGAGAGAGAGTAACTTGATATGGCGAGGGGAGCGGTTTGGATGGAAGAAGTGGTGGGCGTGTTGGATGCGTTTGTAATGTACTGTTTGTAACGTACTGTTTGTAATGTGCTGTTTGTAACGTACTGTTTGTAATGTACTGTTTGTAACGTACTGTTTGTAATGTGCTGTTTGTAATGTACTGTTTGTAATGTGCTGTTTGTAACGTACTTTTTATAATGTACTGTTTGTAACGTACTGTTTGTAACGTACTGTTTGTAATGTGCTGTTTGTAACGTACTTTTTATAATGTACTGTTTGTAATGTACTGTTTGTAACGTACTGTTTGTAACGTACTGTTTGTAATGTACTGGTCAGGCATCTGCTTGGCAGATGTGGTGTAGCGTATATGGATTTGACCGAACGCAGTGACGCCTCCTTGAGCTGCTGATACTGATACTGTCTTGTATTGCACTGTGATGTATTGAATTCCAGTGTATTGAACTGCATTCTGGAAACTCTATGGAAGGGCGCTCATCAGAATAACAGTTTGAGTGCAAGATGAAGCCTGCTCGCCAGACCAGTGTGATGACGCGTTTCGGGCTGGCAGTATCGTTTGAACCTTTCAGTTATATTGTATCGTTTTTGTCTTGTACGGCTTTGCTTTTTGTCACAACAGATTTCTGTGTGTGTGTGTGAAGAAGGTCAGGCTGCTCTCCCCGGAAAGAGTGTCTTGCCGCAGTGCAGCGCCACCCATTATTTTTTTTTCCTGAAAGTGTACTTGTTATATTATCAAAGTGGGTTTCTGTTTTTTTGTTTTTTGTTGGTTTTTTGTTGTTGTTGTTTTTTTTTTGTTTGTTTGTTTGTTTGTTTTTTGTTTGTTTGTTGTTGTTGTTGTTTGCTGTTGTTTGTTGTTTTTTTTGGGGGGTTGTTTTTTTGTTTGTTTTTTTTACAGAATTTTGCCAGTAACAACTATTCTGTTGCCATGGGTTCTTTTACTGGGTTTTTTTTTTTGGGGGGGGGGGGCTCAAAGACTGCGGCAGGTCATGGATATGCACGTGTCCATGTGTGTGTGTGTGTGTGTGCGCGCGTGCGTGCGTACATGTGTGTGTGTGTGCAGTCCATGCATGTGTGTGTATGCACAAGTTTTTTAATATGGATATGCACTTATATGTATCCTAATTTCTACTGTATGTGTGTTTGTGTATGATTTTCGATTTATGTTCGTACCTTGTTGTGTACTATTCCCCCCACACCCCACCAATATTCCTTGTGACCCCGGTACACTTGGTAATAAAGACATATTCTATTCTGTTCTATTCTATTCTATTCTATTCTATTCTGCACGTTATACTACAGAAACGTTCTTGTCTAAAATTGCATTCATCTTAGACGCTAAAGGTTCGTTTGACCAAATGTTTGAAAATGGATATTACATGTTTCTATATACATTTTTTTTTTAAACTGCATTGATATGTAGGTAGATATACAGATATAAAGATAGACTGACAGATAAGCAGGCAGGCAGATAGATAGGTAGGTAGACAGGAGTGTACACAGATAGATAGATATATAGGTATATTGAGAAGTAAAACAGGTAGGTAGGTAGATACATATAAATTCAGAATAGAGAATTATATGGTAATATGATTTATAACGAACAAAGTCACTAAACATTTTTCTTAATTTCTCCCAATAGTC
This sequence comes from Babylonia areolata, assembly GCA_011634625.1. Taxonomy (NCBI): domain Eukaryota; kingdom Metazoa; phylum Mollusca; class Gastropoda; order Neogastropoda; family Buccinidae; genus Babylonia; species Babylonia areolata. Next base: position 1,942 of record JAAQRG010222699.1, on the reverse strand, counting down.
CTTCCTTCTTTTCTTTTTTGACAATGTATGAAAATACAATACTGAACGATACACATGCAAAAATCACATTGATATCACGCATTCAGGAAACACACACACACACACACACACACACACACACACACACACACACACACACACATACGCACACACACACACACACACACACACACACACACACACACACAAAACATATATATATATATATATATATATATATATATGTATGTATATACATACATACATACATACATACATAAGTCACAATGAAATTTAGTTCCCCTCATTATCTTATGGCAGGTTTTGTATCAGTAAACGTAGAGCTAACACTGACAAACACACGTGTACCCTTCTCGAAAGACGTGTACACGTGTCAGCCTGTCTTGTCTGTCTGCCTGTCAGGTACCCAGGGGACAACAGGGATGACCCCCGTGACCGCCGTCCCAGGCACCCGGCCAGGAGGGACGACCCCGACAGGGACTCGCCCCGCGAAGACCGCCGCCCCTACCCGACCCGCCCCGACAGCAGCTTTGACCGCCGCCCACGCGATCCACACGATGATGGTGATGATGATGATGAGCGCTACCCGGAGGACCGCCGCCAGGCACCTCACGACAGGCGACCCCGCTCCCGCGCCCTGCAAGGGGAAGACTGGGACAGCGACAGCAGACACAGCCGTCAGAGCAACACCTACCCCAGCCGTTACGGCGACACGGATAGGGACAGCAGGAGGTATAGGGACGGGGACAGAGATGCGTACAGCAGGAGAGACAGAGATGAAGAGAGGGACAGAAACAGAAGCAGCAGATACGGCGAGAGAGACAGAGATGAAGAGAGAGACCGAAACAACCAAAGCAGGGACAGGGAGAGAGACCGCGACACGGACAGAGACAGGGATAGGGAGAGTGACAGAGATAGGGACAGAGACATGGACAGAGACAGAGACCCGGTCCGACACAGAGCAAGGGGAGACAGAGACAGCGACAGACGCAGAGACCGACGCTCCCGCGGAGGAGAAGAGGAAGAACGCCAGCCACGCTCATCACGGCGGGAAGCGGAGCGTGACGACGACGACGACGACTACCGAGGACGCCGTGACCGCTCCCCCGGGGACCGCCCCAGAGGGCAGAGGCGCCCGGCGGCTCACCTCAGCGGCTCCGACGACTTGGACTCTTCTTCCCGGGAGGGGCGGGGTCGGGGTGAGGAAGAAGAGCGCGACTCCTCGTCCAGGGACGACCCTTACCCTGCAGCCCCACACAGGCGTTCCCCTCTTCCTCCTCCTCCCAGCCACAGCCACGACCACGACCACGACCACCGCCAGTCGTCGTCCGAGAGAACTAAGCGGAGAAGTCGCGGCCCCGCGCCACAGACTGATCCTGACAACGACTACAGGCTTTCTTCCCCTGCCGCCGCCGCCGCGCCGTCCGGTCAGCAGCATCAGCAGCCCTCCCCGGCTGTAGACAGTCGACATCGCAGTCGTCACGGAACGCCGTCGGACTCCCAGCCAACCCCGGAGAACAGCAACAAAAACTTCTACGGAGAAGATGAAGAAGAAGCAGGAGGAGGAGGAGGTACGCCATCGTCTGGCCGACGGCGAAGACGACGCAGTGACCGAGGGGAGGGGCAGCGGCCTCACAGCGCGGCGACGCCGACCTCCGCCCCGGAGGACGACACGCCCAGACGTCGCCGGCGACGCAGCCGGAGCCGGGACGGGCAGGAGGAGCGAGGAGCGCGCTCCAGCCGCCCGGGGAACAACGGGGAGGCGGAGGAGAGGGGGGAAGGGCGGCTGGGCCGGTCCTCCAGGGCTGCTGTGACGGTGGACATGGGGGGTTACAAGGAGCAGAGCGTGTGACGTGCCACGTCTTCTCTCCACCCACACCTCCCCCCCCCCCCCACTCCCTCCGATCACTAACCACGACTTCTCTCCCCCCCTGATCCCTAA
>JAAQRG010222694.1:0-10130 GCA_011634625.1 Babylonia areolata | reverse complement strand
AGCCAAGTTACCCCCCCGCCCCCCCAGATCCCCCCCCCTCCCCGCGCCCAGCCCTATCCGAAAGACTAGCACCCATTCTCAAGGTCTAGCGGAGGATAGATCCTTGCAGGATTCGAGCCGAACCCTGAGGATAGTCGCCTTAGCCTCTATTCAAATACAGTGAAAAATAATAATGATAATGTTTACTCATATAGCGTTTAGCCTGCGACTCAAAGCAACACATGTGGTATGATTAAAACATTTGAACATAATACAAAAATGTTAGGATAAAAACTCGCTAAAGATACTTGCTTGAAATAATGTAATATCACATACAACTCAAACACCTTCTACATCACCCTAGCATCCCATACAAATGATACCGTTTAAACTCACTGAGGCCACCACAAATCATACATTATCGAAGGAATATTACAAACTGGCTTCAGCTAGTTTCAAGGAACTACCAGGGAAATAAAACATTAAAGGAGAGTTGGAACGGACAGAAGGTGTCATTACCTATCACCATAACATCACCTTACCAGACAGCGAGCATAGGGTAACACGTGAAACTTTTGATGTTGTAGGACTCTGAGTCGATCAATGTTTTTATTCGGCGGCTAAAGACGATGAGAAAGAGAGAGAAAGACAGACAGAGAAAGAGAGAGACAGAGAGAAAGAGAGAGACAGAGAGGCAGAGAGAGATATAGAGACACAGAGACACAGACAGGAGATGGGAGGGAGGAAGAGGGAGACAGTGCACTCGAAAATCACTTTGGGAGAATTCACAGAACAATTAACTAAACTCGGGAGAGATCCACAGAGAAACAATTAACAAAACAATTGACGAATGCCAAGCTTCATCACTGGAAGGTCAAGGTGCAAATCTGATATCCTGGGCTGGCCAAACATTATGATAATGAATCAGATTGGGAGAAAAAAAAAATTGATATAAAATTAAAAATCAGTCAAATCTTGTCTTCTGGGAAAGGTAAACCAGTTAAGTTGTTTCACCGCTGTCGACGTTAGTGACAGGAATTCTGTATTAAACGGGGCTTCTGTTGTCTGGGTGCTGGTGTTTCGGATATGACGATGAACCGAGGTTCCGTGTTTTGAACACACTTTGCGCACGTTAAGAAAACCTTTTACCCCAGACAACATCCGGGACGTCCCTGACATCATCTGACCAGAAATCAAAGCTGATATACATGCAGACTGTAAAATTAAAAAAATAAAAAGAAAGAAAGAAAAAGAAAAGAAAAAGAGAGAGAGAGGCGTTGTGCTGTGGCGACGCGATATCTCCAGGGACAGCAGCATGAATTCCGCACAGAGGAATATACTGTGGTTTAAAAAAAAAAATGAAACAATGCCATTCAAAATTCACAGCCAAAATCATTTTTCAATGGAAAATTGAAAGGTGGAAACGACTGTATCATAAGCATTCTTTGTCGGTCTTCTACATTACCGTCTTAATCTCACTGCGTCTCTGTCTCTGTTTCTTTGTTCTTTGTTCATATACAGAGCACTTTCTGCTCCTTTTGCTGTCACAAATGGTGTCAAGCAAGGCTGCGTCCTGGCTCCAACGCTGTTCAGCCTCATGTTCTCTGCAATGCTTACTGATGCCTTCAGAGATGGCGATGTTGGAATCGGCCTTAAGTACCGAACAGATGGTAAGTTGTTTAACCTCAGAAGGCTTCAAGCAAAAACGAAGGTCATGACAGACATCATCAGAGACTTTTTGTTTGCTGATGATTGTGCCCTCAACACTGGATCTGAAGCTGACATGCAACTCAGCGTTGACAAGTTTGCCACTGCCAGCAGGCCTTACCATCAGCACGACGAAAACTGAAGTTCTCCATCCGCCAGCCCCAGGGAAACCCTATGTTGAGCCCAACATCACGGTCAACGGTCAGAGACTCAGTGCGGTGGAGCGGTTCACATACCTTGGCAGCACACTGTCACGAAATGCGACCATCGACGATGAAGTGAACGTCAGGATTACAAGAGCAAGCGCAACTTTTGGTAGACTCAATGCAAATGTCTGGAACAGAAGAGGCATTAGTCTTGAGACCAAGCTAAAGGTCTACAGAGCAGTAGTTCTTCCCACACTACTGTACGCCTGCGAAACTTGGACAGTGTACCAACGACATGCCAAGAAGCTGAACCACTTCCACACAACATGCCTCAGGAAGCTACTGAACTTCAAGTGGCAAGACAGGACCCCAGACACAGAGGTGCTCGCAAAAGCCACCCTTCCCAGCATCTTCACCATCCTGATGAAGTCCCAGCTTCGCTGGGCTGGACACGTGGCGCGCATGCCAGACCATCAGCTGCCCAAAAGGCTTTTCTATGGCGAGCTGCAACAAGGGAAGAGATCACACGGAGGTCAGAAGAAGCGCTTCAGAGATACTCTGAAAGTCTCTCTGAAAGCGTTTGATATCAACCCTGACTCCTGGGAGGAATCTGCGGTGGACCGTGACAAATGGCGCGCTGCTGTGCACAAAGGCGCCAAGTTGTGCGAGGCCAACAGGACTGCTGCAGCTGTTGAGAAGAGGCAGGCCAGAAAGTCACGGGCAAACAAGCTCCCTGACAATGGTATGCCTGTCTTTGTCTGCCCCAACTGTCAGCGAACATTTCGTGCACAGATTGGACTATTCAGCCATCTGCGCATTCATAGATAGATTCATGAGCATCCTCCCCCCACCCCACCACCACCCTCCCCCCATCCCCCAGCTGGATGACAACGATGGTCATCATCGATCTCGATGGACACACACCACCACCACTTAGCCGAAAAAAAGAATGTCTCAGTAATATTTCAATTAATGCATGATTTTTTTTTTAAACTGTGCACTCCTGTTGTTATGGGCCAGAGGCCTGACAATTAAAACATTTTTTGACTTTGACTTTAACTTTGACTTTGTCTCTGTCTCGCTCATGTCTTATTTCTCTCTTACTTTGATTTGGGATTACATCTCTTTGAGCCTGTCTCTCTGCAGCCCACACCCCTCTCTATCTTCTCCGTCTCCTTCACACTCTCACTCCTCACCCTCCCGCCAAAGGACACAAAGCTGAAGACTGAAGCGAAAAAAAAAGACAGAACATTCATTCGATCCCCAAAGAGAATTGAATCAAGCTGTCCTGGTCTTAAGTACCTACCGATCTGTCAGCCATTAACTGACAACGTCACCAGAGAACAAGCAGTAACAGACAAAAAGACAGACAGACAGACATAGTCTTGTGGATCAGGATTTCAAACTCCAAAGGCTTTGATTAACACACAAAATAAAAGCAATTTAAAAAAAATCCAAAACACGAAACCCCAAATCAGTTACTTTTCGAAAACATTTGGAATCTTGAAAAAAAGGTGATCTTACTATATAAACAAATCCCAGCAAAAAATAGAGGGTTTGAAAAAACAATAGGAGAAAACGATAAACACATCTTAAGACAGACAGGGGAAAACCAAGACAAAGTCGTGCTCATAATAACACAGAGAGGCTAGCGTACTCCCAGACAGACAGACAGAAATACTTCTAACAAAACTGTCACGTGCTCGTTGTGACATACAGAGGAAAGCGCATTATCAGTCAGACGGACAGACAGACATAGCCTTGTGGATCCAAACTCCAGTGGCTTTGATTTGCACATAAAACAGAAAGACGGATACGGACAGACTGAGACAGACAGACAGACAGACGCGAATACGCCCAGCAAAACGATCACGTGCTCCCTGTGACATTTAGAGGCAAGCGTATTCCAAAGCAGACATACACACACACAGACACACAGAGAGACAATCACGCACACACTTACCAAAAAGATCACCACCTTGGCCTTTCTCCCCAGTGCCAGGGCAACTGTCTGGCAGACGGAGTGACTTGTCAATATTCTGACCACGAGGAAGAGGACGGCTGAAGCGGCTCACACCTTGGGGAGCCGGGGCAATTGGGGGCCACTTTCCACAGTCAGTAGCAGCAGCAACCCTCAACTACTGCTCTGTCAGCACCGGAAGTTGGAAACTGAAGCCAGACAGACAATCAGAGAAAAAGGAAAGAGAGATGGAGAAAGAGAGTTTCACACAGAGAGAGAGAGGGAGAGGGAGAGAGTGAGAGAGAGAGAGAGAGAGAGAGAGAGGTGAAACGAAACGAAGCGAATGTTTATTTCACGAAGGTAGTGGAGTACGCACAGCTGGTTTTTATTTACATCCAGCCCTCAAGGGGGAAAAACCGAGTGACGAAATACGCCCAACACACAAAGACGCATCCTGGAAACAAAACAACCAAAACAGGATGCAATATACAACTGAAAAGAAAAGATCAAGTTGTAAATGGAAGCAAGGAGAGAGAGAGCCAGAGACAGAGACAGAGAGAGGTAGAGAAAGAATAGCACAGAGAGAGGGAGAGAGAGAGAGACAGAGAGACAGAGAAAGAGAGACTGAGAGCGATATTTAGAGTCGGAAGGGTTGTGGGGGGTGGGCAGAGAGACAGACAGACAGAGAGAGAGAGACAGAGAGAGACAGAGAAACGGAGGAGGAGGGCGAGAGAGTAAGAGAGACGGAGGGGAAGGGAGGGGGGGGGGAGAGAGTGAGAGAGAAAGAAAAAGAGAGGGAGGGAAGGAGATAGAGAGACTGAAGGAAAGAGAGAGTGGGGAATAAGAGAAAGTGAGAGAGAAAGATATATATATATATATATATATATAGAGAGAGAGAGAGAGAGAGAGAGAGAGAGAGAATGAAGTAATGGAAGTGGGGTGGGTTGTGGTGAGGGGAGGTATTGCCACTGAACAGCCGTAGGAATATCAAAATCAAAGTCATGCTATAATGAACTTAACACATGTCCTCTCATTGTTACAGATTGTTTTTGTATTCTCGTGTCCCAGTCTCAATATATTTACACAAAAGATCCTTTAACTGCAAATCTTTTGCTCTCCAGTTACAAAAGGTTCATCGCACATTTTGTGTCCAGGTCTACTTGAGTGAACTGAGCGCCACTGATGTTTGGGAGAATAGTCCCCAAATAGGGCCTGTGTACTGCCTCGGTGTGATGTTTTCAACTTAATTTTAATTAACATTTTTTCAACTTGTCACCTGCACACTGATTTATCAAATCTGGCAAAATTAACTCAAAGAAAGACACCGAAGCGTTAATAAAGCGTTTATGTAAGCGTTAATAAAACCTTCATTTTTGCTTTCAAATTTTTGATAGTATAATTCGTTATCAAAACAAAGAAAGAAATAAACGAGAACAAAAACAAACAAAAAATATAGAGCAGTCAATACCGTCAAGGCTTACGGCTCCCAGATATTCAAACACATACACCTATCGTCTCCGAAAATGACCTGGATAAAACAAAACATCTTAACTCAAGTCAACTTAAGTATGTAAAATAGCTAGGATAATTAACAAATGAAACCTACTGAAGGACTTGAGCGTTATGGACCACTAGTTTCTAAACCGAATGCAAATGTAATCAAAAACCCCATTTCGGCTCGATGCGTTCTAAGCTGATGCACTGATTCATTGTCCAATGGAACCAAAAAATGCAAAAGAACCACTTGCAGAACCTATTCTCTTCAATCCTAAAAACTTGTTAGAAACAGTGTCACTGCCAGCTCAAACTGCATAAAGAAAGTTGTTGGTTTTTTGTGTTTTTTTGGGTTTTTTTTGTTTGTTTTTGTTTTGTTTTGTTTTGTTTTTTGTTGTTGTTTTTTTAATCGTGTATGACATTTGTAAAACAACAGTGACAGCAAAACCAGCGCCTTGTCGGGGGTGTCGTGAAAACAAGTTCCAAAAGAGGTTCCCATGGAAACAAACAACAGGAAGAGGTGGTGGCAGTGATTGACGGTAGAGAGATGGGTGGAGAGGGGTAAAGTTGTTGACATAGCGACAGAAAAGAAGACAGAAGAAGATGAGGAAAAGGAATATTGACGATAGAGGCAGGGTGTGAGGAAGAGCGAGGGTGGAGGGAAAATCCGATTGGGTTTGATCAGACCAGTGGGAAGGAACTCCATTCCGTAACAAGTAGCACTTGGCGATTCCTGGCGGAAGGTTTTTACCACGCGTAATTGAATCAGAATCTCTCTCTCTCTCTCTCTCTCTAGATTGCTAAAATGAATTATCTAGTGAATGTGGAAACACATTTAGTTTTGAATATGAGCATACATATTAGATCAGCATTAATAAATTCAGATTTTACGTTTTAGATCTCGCTATGCATTGACAAAAAAGAAAAAAGAAAAGAAAAGAAGTCCACACTGAAAGACATTTGTCCTGTGTTGACGTGGATCATCTACATCATTTAAAACATTTCCTCGAACGCGCAATGATTAAATATAAAGCCCGATCAACAGTTTACGAGGTAAACTTAGAAACAAGTAAATGAATGAATAAATGAATTTATAAAAGTTTGCTTTTGTACACCGTGATAATTCAGAACACGAAACGATACCTGACAGTCAACTGGGCAGACTATTCTGCGGATCATATTTCATTATCTTTCTTTCTTTATTTATTCATCTATTTATTTTGATTATTTTACTTTATCTTCTTTTTTATTCTATTTATTCATCTTCCTTTTTTCCTTTTTGGGGGGCAAGAAATAAAACACCCATGCGTTCTTGGCGACGTTGCTTCTAAAGATGATTACCCAAACCTGACCACAGTGGGGGAGAGGGGGGCGGGGTGCCTGCAAGTAATATTCTTTATACAGCAGGAAGGAAGAAGTGGGAAGGGGGAGTGTGTGTGTAGGGGGGGGGAGTTGGCGTATGGGGATGGGGGCGGAAAACGTGATAGGGTGATCACAGCCCAGCGGAGAGAGAGAGAGAGGCTCTATATTGAGTAACAAGGAGCACGTAACTATCTTGCCTGAAGTTTTTTCAGTGACGAAATCGAAAGGGAATCTGATTCTCTCTCTCTCTCTCTCTCTCCATCTCTCTCTCTCTCTCTCTCTCTCTCTCTCTTAAAAAAATATGGTGTTTAGAAGAGGGCGTTTAGCAAAAGCAGAAAAATGGTTTTTGGATGGAAAAGAGATAGGAACTGTCAAATATTTGGGCTTTGCCTTAAAAACAAAATTGTCATTTGATATTGCATTGGAAGAAATTGCAGGCAGAGCGAAAGGCAGAGTGGCAGAAATCATTAAAACAATGGGGAGTCTTGGAAACATGGAATACTCAGTTTTCTTTAAATTATTTGATGCACAGGTAAAGCCTATGTTGTTGTATGCAGTTGAAATTTGGGATTTGACTCGTTTACAGTCTGTAGAAGCCCCTCATATATTTGCCTGCAAGCGTTTTCTCCGAGTAGGTCCCAGAACTCCAAACCTGATGGTGTATGGGGAACTAGGTAGGTACCCCCTATATGTTGATACTATGATTAAGGTAATTCGATACTGGTTCAGGCTACAAAAATTAGATCTTACCAGACTGCCAAAACAAGCTTATAAAATGAAGCGCAGAAAGCCAGCTTGACAAACACAACTGGGCCAGCACGGTTAAACATTGCTTACATAAATATGGATTTTCATTATTTGGTTGAATGGAGGAGTTGTAAACAAAAACGCATCCATACAAGTTTTTAGACAAGGCATAATAGACTGTCATGAACAAGACTGGTCAAGTAAACTATTTGAAAGCGATAGATACTCTCCATCTCGCTGTTTTAAGTCATTGTTACAACCAGAAAAGTACATTTCTGGCATAACTGTCATTAAATGTCGTACTGTCTTTGCTAGATTTAGGCTAGGCATAAGTGATATAAATTTGCACAAAAGATACACAGAAAGATCAAACTCCTGCCCTTTCTCAATGCTGAAGAAGACGAACGCTCTTTTCTGTTAGTATGTCCAATGTATCAGTTAATCAGGGAAAAATACCTCGTGAAAATTTTCAGAAACATAAATAAATATAAATACACAGACTTTGCGTTACTTTTACCAAATGAAAACAGGCTTATGACTCGCTATGTGGCAATGTTTATTTATTACGCCTGAAAAAAAGAGAGAAGAAGAAATGATATGAGTATATAACTTTTCAAAAACCTTAAAGTTACTCCAGGAAATCTTTGTCTAAATGTGTGCTTTTCTGTTGATGTACTTTGTTTTTATTTTGACGTGTCCCGTCGTGGATGATATAAATGATTGTCACTCAGTGATGGGTACATATAAAGCAGTATATTTTTCTTTATATGAAAGCCTTTGCACAGTTGTACTATGCACCATGCAAACAATAGAATGAGTGGATGCCCTCTAGACTCCACTAGAAAATATAGTATAAGCCATTAATTACTTGATATAATAGCCACAATAATAATAAAATAAGATGGAAAATATGAGCACTGTTTCCATGAACTGTCAAGGACTGGGTAACGTTAAAAAGAGGAGAGATGTTTTTTTTTTTTACTTTCTTAGACAAAAGAAACACTCCATTTATCTCCTTCAAGATACACATATCGACCCAAATATTGAATCGTATGTTAGATCTGAATGGGGTTACACTTGCCACTTTGCATCTCATAATTCACAATCCAGAGGTGTTGCTGTTATGTTCAATTACAACTTTGAATTTAAAATTTAAAAGGTGTACAAGGATCCTAATGGAAACTACATAATTATTTCCTTCACAGTAGTAGAAAAGGATTTCTTAATTGTAAACATTTATGGCCCAAACAAAGATTCCCCAGAATTTTATGATGAACTGGAAAAAAATATTACACAGTTTGGATACTCAAACCTGATTATTGGAGGTGACTGGAATCTAGTTCTTGACCCACATAAAGATTATTTTAATTATAAACACATAAATAACCCTAAAGCTAGAGACAAAGTAGAAGATATTATGAGAAACTAGATATGTGGATGTATGGCGAGACTTAAACCCTGATAGTACACGTTTTACATGGCGTAGACCATCCCCTTTTCAACAGAGCCGTTTGGACTTCTTCCTTATATCTGAATGTTTGATACAGTATGTACATGAAGCAGACATCCAATATGGCTATAGGACAGACCATTCAATGATAGTTCATAAACTTTCATTTGGTGAAAAAAATAAACGAAAGTCTTTTTTGGAAATTCAACAATTCTTTACTGAAAGATATAGATTATGAAAATGAAATCAAAGAAGAAATCAAACAAGTTATTAGAGAATATGCAGTTCCAGTATACAATTATGAAGAATTAAGAAACATTCCAATGTCCGAAATACAGTTTGTAATATCAGACCAATTATTGTTAGATGTTCTATTGATGAAGATTAGATCAAAAACAATCTCATATGCCACAATGAAAAAAACGTAAAACAGAGGAAGAACAACAGTTAGAAACAGAAATACAGAACTTAGAAAGCAGGAATGTCAGAACATGTCAAGAAAATGATAGAATAGAAGAGAATAAGTCAAAGCTTGTAGATATTAGAAAAAAGAAGATGGAAGGAGTACTCAAAGGCACTTTGTAAATAAGAGTATGAAGAAATTAGTTACAGACAAAGGAGAAGAACTCCATGAACATAATGTAATACTAAAGGAGGCTAATGATTTCTATAAGCATCTATATAAAAAGAGACTTATTCAAACATGTGAAATAGCAGATATTGTTAAGGAAATGCCTAAACTTAGTAATATAGAAATAGAAAACCTTGAGGGTGAAATTACTTATGAAGAAGCTACCCAGGCACTTAAACGCATGCAGAACAATAAGAGTCCAGGTACTGACGGTTTTTCTGCCGAATCTTTTAAATTCTTTTGGAAGGATCTTGGATACTTAATTGTCAGGTCACTAAATGACGGTTTGAAGAAAGGTGAACTGTCACAAACACAGAAAGAAGGCATAATAATTTGTATACCAAAGGGTGACAAACCACGAGAATTTATTAAGAACTGGAGACCGATATCTTTATCAAATGTTGTTTATAAAATTGGATCTTCTTGCTTAGCAAATAGAGTTAAGTCTGTGCTGTCCTCTTTAATTAGTGATGACCAAACAGGATTTATGTCTAACAGATTTATTGGTGACAATATTAGATTAATATATGATATGATTCATTATTTAAATTCAAATCAGTTGCCTGGTTTATTGATTTGTATAGATTTTGAAAAAGCGTTTGATACTGTTGACTTCACTTTCATGATGAAAGTGTTAAAAGCATTTGGATTTGG
>JAAQRG010222693.1:0-5000 GCA_011634625.1 Babylonia areolata | reverse complement strand
TAAATGATGAATCATACGAAACATTATCATAAAATGAATAGTTAGATACATAGATAAATGATAATGTTGATAATAGTAATAAAAATAATAAATCAGTGTTGTATGTTATGGTCTATGTAGATGTTAAAGCCTTAATTGTGGAATATTTTTTGTAAAGTGATGTCACAATTATTTTCTCTCGAGAAGAGAACAGTGTCATTCAGTTATGTTTTATTCAGACATGTGATAATTTGATGTAACATTACCCGTGCTATAGCCTGTGTACAATTAACACAGTTAAATTTTATTTAAAAATTTTTGCACACACAAAAAATCGCTTCCAGAATGATTGATTTTGTGGCCAGGTCATTTCAGTCATGGATTAAATCACTTGACACAGGTGTGGGAATTATGAACAAAAATCAGAATCAGAATCACTTTAATTAATATATCAATATTGTGAAATAAAGAATATCAACACGTCATTTATCACAGATCTTTTCAACCAACACAAAAATGGTGAACGTACTCATCATTCTGATAACACATACAGAAAGCATTGCGACACGAAAAAATAATTCCTAACACAACGTCCCTATCTTTTTCTTTTCCACAGACTACACACTGAGCATATGCAACAAGGAAAGAGGCCAGGAGCAGCCGCCAGGGGACGCTCTGCCCAGAGAGGGCGCAACTTTCAATCCGCGAACCACCAGACCGAAAAGCGCCACGAAGGGGAGACCATGGCAGAGGGCGGACAGCGAGGGACGGCCGTCCCCAGAACGGGCCCCTTTCACAGACACCGTCACCCCTTCCCACTCCCCTCCCTCCTCCCCCTCCTCCACCTCCCCTTACCGGTTAACAGAGAAACGGAAGCGGAAGAAGAAGGTCAAGATCGTCCCGCCTGAACAGAAGGCAGAAGACTCGCAGTCATTGATGGCCACAGACACGAACAAAGCAGAGGAAGGAACAGAGAGAAAGGAGAAGGCCAGGCTCCGAGAAGAAAAAGAAGGAGAAGAAGAAAGAAAGCAAAATGCAGAAGAAAAACAAACTTCAGAAGAAGAAAAAGGAGAAAAACAACCAAAAGGAGAAGAAGAAAAAACACCCACAGGAGAAGAACAACAACAACAGCCCACGGGAAACAAGGAACAACATCAACAGCCCACGGGAAACGAGGAACAACATCAACAGCCCGTGGAAAACGGGGAACAACAACCACCCCCAGAAGAAAAACAAAACGAGAAACAAGCCAACACTACTCACGAAGCCACGACCGAGGACAAGGCTGAGCTTGATCACGTCATGCCAGCTCTAACAGCGACAGTGAACGAAGGGACAAACCCTGTAGCGAAGGAGCCAGCAGAGTCAGTGGCAGCCAAGAACCGTGCTTCCAAAGTACCTGCCGGATGCGGAGATAAGGCCGAAGATAGCCACAAAGCCAGGGAGGAGAGAGGAACCACATCCTCCAGCGTGGTGGCCGAAGCCACCACCAGGCCCGACCTGCCCGCGGAGGACGACCAGAAGAAGAACCACCCACTCCAAAAAGACCCCCAGGTCGCCGACGAAGACCCCCACAGCCTGCTGGCCTCTGAAGAGGCGGACACGGCTGACGAAGTGTCCGACATTGAATCAGAAGTGGTGTCGCCTCGAAGACAAGACCCTAACCTTTCCATGGACAGAGCCGGGGACAGTCCCCAAACGACCTTCAGCCCTGAATGTCAAGGTCGTACCGCGGTGGGACAGATTCTGAAGGGCGTGACTGAAGAAAAGGAGGAGGAGGAGGAGGAAGAGAACATGGAGAGCGAGGACGACAAACGGGAGGTCCAAAGTCGGGGAGAGGAAGACACAAAGAACGTCTACAACGCCGTCAGCTCGGAGCCCCGCGGAAGGGAGGACACCGGGACGGAGGGGACCTACGTCATCGCCCACCACCACCACCATGGCTCCAGCAAGAGGAAGGGAGCACGGAAGGAAAGCCGCGGAAAAGCCCACACCCCCCTCTCGCACACTACCCCTCACTCACCCACCTCCGAACCCACCAAGGGAGATATGTCTTTTTCCGTGTCCAAAGACTCCTCCGCCACCACCACCATGGACGACGACAGTTACGCCAAGAGCAGCGACTTCACGGTCACCGGCTCGGAGCAGTACTCCACCTTGGTGATGAAAGACGAGAGAGCCGCTCTGCACGAGGAGCAGGAAGGAGACAAGCAGTACACGCTGCACCGCCAGAAAAAAGACAGAATCATCAAGCGAGCCACGACCACGCGGCAGACAGACGGCCCGACCAAGGCTGACAGCAGGAGAAAGAAGAAAGAAGCGTCCAGCAGTGTCTGCAGAACACAGACTGTAAACGCTGCGGATTTCACCATCCCGCCCCCGGACTACGACGCCTCGCGCGGCCAGGAGCAAACAGAGGGGCTGGAGGAAGAAGCGGAGAGAAGCCACGCCCACACCTTGCAGGACAGGGCCAGGACCAGCCCCCCTGAAGACAGGACCACGCAGGATGACGACAGAGGAGGCCAAGAAGAAACCGGCATGGACCTCGCTCTGACTCCACACCAGGCAGAGACACAGGAACCTCTAGGTCTCCCCGATCACCTTCGTGGGGACGACAGCTTCGACAACTCAGAGATGAAGGAGGAGGACCCTGTGCCTGTGGGCAGAATGCCTCATATCGTCATCAGTCCAATCGACGAAACCCACACAGACGTCAGAGCTTCGTCAGCAAAACACCAGCCTTCCCCGAGCGGTGACTGTTCCAACTCCTCGTCATATTCAGACATGACAAAGAGCAATAAAGAAACTGACTGCACCAATGAAGACAAAACGCAGGGAAACACTGACACGCTGCACAGCAGACAAAAACAACCAGACCTTGACCCCGGTCGGCCCATTGCGGACAGCCCAGGAGGAGAGACAGGGGGAGAGCGGAAGCCGTCCATCGACCTGGTCGTCACCGAAGCCCCGGACTCTCCACGGAGCCAGGACACGGCAGACGGCCTCTCTCCGGACATCAGCATCAGCAGCTCGCGCCGCTTGTCAGCAGAACTCGGCACGTACGTGGAGAACATCGTCCTCGCTCAGATCAAACAGATGTCGCTGGAGCGTGATGACGTCCCAGAAAGCTCGCCTGCCGGACCGGACAGCCCCAGACCTCTGTCGGAGGAAGCGGACCGCGGGGCCAACATGGTGCGTCGCCGCTCCTCCCTGTCCGTGCCCCTGGACGCGGGGTCTCTACAGTTGACGGACAGGTGGGTGACGGAGCAAGACCTCAGCCGGCAGTGCAGGCGGGCTGAAGAAGACCTCACCGCTCACCACTCAGACCTCAGCGGACAGGCGGGAAAAGCTGAAGATGACCAGCAAGGTTCTGTAGTCACAGACAAACGAACTGACCCCGACGAGCACCAGCAGGACAGCCATGACTCGGTCACCATGGAGACGAAGCCCAAAGAGCAGCCGCCATCACAGGCAGCAGAGAGCAGCCCAGCGGATGCCACGAACACAGCAGTGAACAGCAGTCCGCTTCTGCTGGAAGCCAGGCAAGACTTGGAGCAGGATGCACAAGCCGTCACATCACCACGAGGGGAAGCTGAAGAGAAGAGCGGTGAAACCTCTGAAGCAGGTCGTGGCAATGACACAGAGATGGAAGGAGGGACGGGGGATATGGAGATGAATGATGTCAACGTAGAAGCCGTCTCTGTCAATGTCGAGACAAACGCTGAAGCTGTCGTCAGCACAGAAGATACCCGAGCCTTTCCAGCAAATCCTGACCATTCACGCACGGACGACCCCATTAAACAAGACTCAGAAACTGGTATAACAAGTACCCGGAATCTTGCCGACACGAAGGTTGACGCACGTCAATCAGAAATCACCACGCCCTCCTCAAGCCCCTCCCCCCAATGGGCCAACAATGACCACGATACGTCAGGATCTGAAGACACAATCCCCTCACCTGCGCGCTCCCCTCGAGAGGAAGAAGAACAAAACGGTATAGATCGTGCACGTGCAAGCCACAAACTGAACGGATCATCCTCCTCGCTCTCCTCCTCAGACAGCAGCAAGACTTCGCCCTCGACCAAACCCTCCAACCCTGACACGAGGAACACCCCCACCCCGACCTCCACCCCCAAACCGGACCACTCCGAAGAAGACGTCGCGCGAGGCAGATCCCCCGCCGACGACGTCTCCTCGCCGCAGCCCGCTACGCCCGAGGAGATGGCCAAGAAACAGGAAGCCATGCGGGCGGGCCAGTCCACCCCGCTGCCTCGGGGGCACGTCATGCGTGACGAAGACCTGGAGGCTCTCAGGGAGCAGGTGGAGCGTGACGTGTCGCGGCCTCAGGACCCCGCCACCAGCATCAGCGTGGCGTTACCCGTGGCCGACCCCAGCGACTTGTACGTTATCCACGAGTCGGAAAACGAAGCTTCATTCTTGGGGGACCGGAGTGCGGTGAGCGGAAAGGAAGACTCTCTCATTCCCGCCGCCTCCACCAGCGACACGGAACAAGGTTCGAACCCTCCAGCGAATGATGCACAGCAAGGGTCCAGTCTCCCTCCGTCGGAGTCGGACAAAGGACACGCGGATGTGGCGGTTGACGACGGTGAGAGAACCCCCACCCCCACCCCCACCCCTACCCTCCTCCCACCCAGAATCCTCATCACCAACCCCGACGCTGACGAGAGCCGGATAAACCAGGATGCTTAGAATACTGAGTGGGAGACTTGATAATGCCATTGAATGGGAGATATTGCTGTGCCACTGAGTGCAGGAGATAAAAGAGGAATTCCATTGAGTGGGAGATATGATAATGCCATTGAATGGGAGATATTGCTGTGCCACTGAGTGCAGGAGATAAAAGAGGAATTCCATTGAGTGGGAGATATGATAATGCCATTGAATGGGAGATATTGCTGTGCCACTGAGTGCAGGAGATAAAAGAGGAATTCCATTGAGTGGGAGATATGATAATGCCATTGAATGGGAGATATTGCTGTGCCACTGAGTGCAGGAGATAA
>JAAQRG010222688.1:0-10141 GCA_011634625.1 Babylonia areolata | reverse complement strand
TGAGCATATCTCTCTCTCTCTCTCTCTCTCTCTCACTGGCGAGTTATAATGGAAATGAGCATCTCTCTCTCTCTCTCTCTCTCTCTCTCTCTCTCTCACTGGCTTCTCACCTTCCACCTTCTTTCGCTACTCCCTAACCCAATCACGCGGACAGTTTTCTTTTTACTGTTTGTCATCAATGCACAGAAAAAATCAACCTCATGATTCCACGTATCATTCCAAGCTATAAATGACGACGTGTCGAACAGGAAATGATCGTTTGTGCAGTCGGCCGGTAACAGTCATAGCCAGCCCACAGTCCCCAGGCTTGGGTGTGTGCAGCAATTTGATCCCCACAATTGACGTGAAGCAATCATACACCATCGCCACAGTGTCGTATTTACTGGCGGAGTGAAAAGAATAGTTACGACATGAAAATAATCTCCTCGTACCTGTATATTTCTCTACCAACACTCGTTCAGATAACCGAGAGATTTGACGCCATTCAGACATTGGGAGATTGTGTTTATTAGACCGATTGTAAAAAAAAAAGATGTGTTTGCAATCGATTGGAATCAAAATGTGTTAGTAAAATACCAGTGATCCTGATAGTTTGATTTAATTTTAGTGTAGGTTTAAGGGCTTGGTACTGTGATATTGAACTCGTCTCTTTAAAGCTGAAGATTTTCTACTGTGCGAAAGTGCTACCCTTTCGATTAACAGGTGATTGACGTGTTCCAGTGACTTGTTGGGCTATTCTCTTCAAGCCCCACCCCTCTCAAAGAACAGAATACACTTATGTTCAGTTTCCTACATTATATGAAGTCCTCCCCGAATCTGATTGTGATTGGATACAGATCGGTTTCTCGGAAATTCCCCTCAGTCCTATTAGATAATAACACACACACACACACACACACACACACACACACACACACACACGTATCGATATGAACTTGTCTTCTATAAACAACACGCAGGCAGCACGGCGAACCACACCCTGTTCATACACTTCACAGTCACAGTTTTTAACTTGCTCTCCGTACTGATTTATTGCCGTTAGTCCAATATCTTCATTACTTGGGGAGATTTCTTCAAGCGCCATAAACGATTATCTAGGGTGAGGGGTTTTTTTCAGTTTTTCTCTCTCTCTCTCTCTGTGTGTGTGTGTGTGTGTGTGTGTGTTTAAACCTCTTTCGGTCGTTTCTTCTTATTATTATTCTTGTATTTTTTGTCTTGTTTTTGTAAACTTTGCGCGAGAAGACCTGAAATGTCAGGAAAAGAACAGATTCGATTCCATGCACATTTATATTCTAGAGAGATCGTGCGTGTGTGAAGAGAGAAAATGGAAGACGGAACTGTGAGAGACCGGCTCTCGCTGAAGTAATTGCATGAATGCATTCGAAAGCTGAGAGACAATGGAGACAATGGCAGCATTAACTGAGATAGAAATTGTATATTCCCTGATGGCATTGGCCTGAGAACATTCGTGTCAAACAAACAGATAAAGAAGCAAACGAACAAACAAGCGAATAAACAAGAAACATTACAAAACAAGAACAAAAACTGAAAACAAGGAGCATGAGATCGTCCCTTTGAGACATTCGCCGTATTTTTACGAGCACGCGAATTTCCAGTTAAGCAGTTTCAGATTGATGCAAGATTTGGTTTTCTTCGTATTCCATTGGAAATGGTGGTCGCTGAGTGATTCTGTTTTTTCTGTTGTTCCTCCCCGCGGATGACAAAGGGTGAAATCGGATATTCTTTTGCCTTGTTTTTGGATTTCGGTATTACACAATCCTGTGTGCATTCAGAAAAATAAACACAAACTTGTCCTCATAACTGGGTATTACAGAATCCTGTGTGCATTCAGAAAAATAAACACAGACTTGTCCCCATAACTGGGTATTACACAATCCTGTGTGCATTCAGAAAAATAAACACAAACTTGTCCTCATAGCTGGGTATACACAATCCTGTGTGCATTCAGAAAAATGAAAAGAAACTCGTCCTCATAAGCCTTTCCTTAAAAAAAGGGGAGGGTGGGGTGGGGTTCATTTGTTCCATTGTCCTTTGAGTTTCCGAATCCTCATTTTGTTTAATTTGTTCAGCCAAAGCAGATGCCCTCTTCATATTAAATCGCGCGCGCGCGCGCGCGTGTGTGCGTGTTTGTGATTTTGAGAGATGTTCTCCTATCAACTGTTGGTAACTCCGTCCAAAGCCAGTCCCGGTATATATTCGGTAAACAAACACACCCCCACACCCACATCCAACCCCCCTACCCCAACCCCTCGCCCCCTCACCCTTACACATAAGGATTGTGATTTTTTTTTTTTTTTTTTTTTTTAATAAGAAAACGAAAAAAGAACTCTTGTGGAGTGCTTGCTATTGGTCTTCATGGTCTCACTGCATTTCACGTGTTTTTCACGATT
The DNA here is from genome assembly GCA_011634625.1 of Babylonia areolata. Lineage (NCBI taxonomy): Eukaryota > Metazoa > Mollusca > Gastropoda > Neogastropoda > Buccinidae > Babylonia > Babylonia areolata. The sequence continues at coordinate 7,730 of JAAQRG010222688.1, read as the reverse complement.
CACATCCACAGTAAGACGAGTGGGTAGACACGTGAGCTGAGGAAAGAATTTGCATTGTGTCTGGTGGTTATGACCACCGAAGTTCGTAGTTCTCTGGTGATTTTTTGAAGAGGGGGTGGGGGGACAGGGGGGGTCCATCCCATTTTTGACTCACTCGTGTAAACAAAGTGAGTATGTTTTTACCCAGTGTTCGGTTGGTTGTCTGTGTGTGTGTGTGTGTGTGTGTGTGTGTGTGTGTGTCCGTGGTAAACTTTAACATTGACATTTTCTCTGCAAATACTTTGTCAGTTGACACCAAATTAGCATAAAAATAGGAAAAATTCAGTTCTTTCCAGTCATCTTGTTTAAAACAATATTGCACCTCTGGGATGGGCACAAAAAAAAAAAAAAAGAAGCCTAATTATATGCAAACTGCATTTACTGTTATATTTATATTTTTTGTATTCTCTAAACTTGGCACTTTGATCTGATATTCTGACCCAACAACAAGAGCAGTCATTGTTATAATTTTTTGTTCAAACAGGAACTTCTTTTGCTAAGCATGGAAGTTTTATTTATTTTGCAAACGTTTTGGTGCAGATAGTAAAGAAGGGAAATTACTCTGTAATTAATGCTAGGGGACTTAATTTGCTTTCAACTGATCTTTCTCATTTTAAACACTACATTTTTAAATTATACTCAATACATAAAAAGCTTGGATTTTTTTTTAAAGTGTGTCACAAGTGAGTCTTGAAGGCCTTGCCTCTCTTGTTCCCCTTTCGCTTCACATGTATTGTCGTCAGCGTTGTGTAAAATTCTTGTTGCAAAAACGTTGTTCAGTGTGGAAAGCCGTCCCACAGTACCTCCTCATTTTGCAAGTTTCGATCTTCCTTCCATGTTTGGCCTGGAACTGGGTGTTTTTTGACACTTAGAATGCACACTTTGTACAGGATGAGCGTACAGACATACGAGTAATGGTAGGTTAACGCTGGATTTTGAGTTAAATTATATGACTTTTTTTTCTTTTTTCTTCCCACCCCATTCTGTGTGTGTGTGTGTGTGTGTGTGTGTGTGTGTGTGTGTGTAATGTTTAAGTATGGCATTGTTTTATTTGTGTTCTTGTTTAGTTTTAGCAACACATGACACAGATTAGTAAGTACGCAAATACTCCTGCGCATACAGTAATTGCATGTGTGCATATTCATACTTTAAGTTAAAAGCATAACAAATCAGCATGACGTCATGGTGAATAGAGTGTGAAAGCTACCTGAAACATTACTTGTTGAAGACTGTGCCACCAAACTGTGTTCGGGTTTGTATAGTTTTATGCATGAAAAACAACAACAAAACAACGAATGAATTTGTGTTTGTTTTGTTTTGTTGTGTTTTTTTTTCGACGTGGATAAGTTAATTTGTACCTTTTGGCGCACGTTGCTGCAGCCAGGATTATTTTGGGGGTGAATCAAAGAAGAGAATGACGAACACAGGTGGAAGGCAATGAAGAGTGGAAGGGGGAGGAGGTGGGGATTGGGGGTGGGGGTGGGAGAAGCACCAGCAGATGAGAGACATGGGGAGAATGTTTCTGTCTTCCCAGTGTCTGGTGCTGGCTGTTGGCCCATTTGACGATACACTCCTCCAGTTTGTTTCCATGTGAGGTGGCCGTTTTTGGCCTGGGTGTTGATTTGTTGTTGCCGCTGGAAAGCGCCTGACCCCGGTTCAGCCGTCTCGCTGTGTTCCACTGTCTGTACCCTCTCTCACTTCTGTCCGTCTTCACTCCGCCCTTCACTCCGTACCGTCGCCCTCTGCCTTTTAACTTGACCTCTTCCTCCTCATCTCTCTGTATCTTCTGTATGGCACAGTGAACCTCAGTGCTTGTTTTCCTGCGTGTTGATCTGTATATACCTGTAGCTTTTCAGGAAAATGTCAAATGTCCGAATCTCTAACAGTGTGTGTGTGTGTGTGTGTGTGTGTGTGTGTGTGTGTGTGTGTGAGAGAGTGTGTGTGTGTTTGTGTGTGTGTGTGTGTGTGTGTGTGTGTGTGTGTGTGTGTGTGTGTGTGTGTGTGTGTGTGTGTGCATAAACGTGTTTCTTTTTGTTAAGATAATATTTCGTTGAATTGGTGTCAGTCATGCTTAGCACAGTTCTTTTATGGAGAAAATCACACAGTTAATAAATGTAAGTAATAGTAAAGTGCTGTATTTGCACATCGATTTCTCAGCCTGTTCAGTTTGTTACTTACACTGTTCAGTTCATTGCAGAGGCCACATGGTCGCCCGGGCTTTAGACAACACGAACCACTGATAACGAGGCATAACCACCACAAAAAAAGAAAGCAGTTGTCGATATGGAATATTCAGTTTTGTTTCACATGGCTTTGTTACACGAGTCGACTTGACCCAAAGTACGGTGAGAAGTACTGTCCCGCATTACAACCCACTGAAGGTGTACTGTCGTTGGTGTCAGAAATAGGCAGTGATGGCAGGAAGCAAAAAGCCTCTCTGAATAATTCAGCCTGCATGGCTGGGCTGCGGTTGTTCCAGTCTTGGTTGCAGCCAGGGGAAAGCCGCAGTGCCGTGAGAGCCAAGACCTCAGGTCAGCCGGGTGAGTGGGGATGGGGTGTTGGAGTGTTCACCTGTTTCCTCCACATCTATATTGTGTGCGTCATCATCACGTCTGCCATCGCCGCCAGCACTTTACCTCTATACCTCTATGGCACAGCAGTCGTTGCCGTTTGGAAAAGGGAAGGGGGAGGGGGGGTAAGGGTGACGATGATGGGGGACTGGCTTGGCTGCCTGCCTTGGTAGGTCTCCTTCTGCCTTTCAGCTATCTTCTCCTTCTACTTCCAGTCTTTCTCACCATGTACATGTCTCAGACTGAGGAAATGGAGGCAATAGACGGAGGCAGGTGGGATGGTGTGGAAATGTCTGTCAGGTTTTGATCCAGTTTGAAGGGCCTTTGGCGCCGGCACTGCTTTACTGTGGGGGAGAGTTGATCAGTCTCCCGGTGAAAGATTTTCAGGGTTATTTACAGCATATATCCAATACACACGCCAGGAAATCTCCCATTTTATCTCCCACTTGCAGGCAGTTTCCCCCGACATTCTGGAGAAATGGATGGGCTTAAGAGGTTTTTTTTTTTTTTTTTTTTTTTTTTAATAACTTTTTCGACAGATGCCACTTGATGGATTAGTTCGTTGCTTTTTAGCAAACACTGCTTTCTTTTGGTCATGCTGGATTTTGTCTTGACAAACCAAACCTGAACAAGATCCATAATGGCTGTCCAACAAGTCATTAGGACCTGGGCTGCATGGAGGCAGAAGTGTCCGTGTACTTGTGAATTGGGGCATTTCACAACAACGATGATTTTAGGAACACTTCATTGGAAAAATGATCGTGGGGACATTTCACACAACAGAGATGATCGTGGGGACATTTCACACAACAAAGATGATCGTGGGGACATTTCACACAACAAAGATGATCGTGGGGACATCTTAGGGATCAGTGGATCTGAACGCAGGGTTCGTCAGGAACAATGACGATTGTAGAACTTGATCGGGTGTCCAAGTGAAGATTAAGTGTTGAATGTTTATATTGACAAGATAGAGACCCACTGGAAGCGGCACTGTACAGTCTGTGTGGTCACATCAGCATGCCATGGAGGGAACACTGTATAACATTTATTGCAATTTTGTTCATTTATCTCATCCACACGGTAGGTTTCTTCTTGTAGTTATACACAAAAGCTAATCTTTTGTTCGTATAGACAGGGCACACAGAATGAAGGGGGCACAGACTTGTCCAAACCATATGCTCATCAGTCAGCCAGATAACCATTGTTTCTGTCGCACTTCAGATTGTTGTTGCTTATCATGTCATTGTCATTAGCACACCACCATAAACAAGAGTTGTGCTTGACACCGTGACATTGATATCAGTCAGTCTTATAAAGATTGACCAAGAGGTATATTTTCAGTAAATCACTCTTGGTTTTTTGTTTGTTTGTTTGTTTGTTGTTGTTTGTTTTTGTTTTTTACAGTTCTGTACACAGCCATACTAAGGAAATTCAACTGCCTGCCACAGCACCAGCAGTGGTGGACAATGGGTTGACAAAAGTATCAAGGTTCAAGAAGCCATTTTTCTTTGTTAGTTTTCAAATGGAAGGATGAGTGTGACAGGGTGGTGGTTCTAAAGTATAACTGTGTTGCTTGTGTGTTTTCTATGGGCAGAGCTTTTGAGCAAATATAGTGGTTTTATGTTCTCTGGCTGTTATTTCTTCTTAATAGAAGTTGGGATAAAGAAATGAAAGATAACACCCCCATTGTTTTCTTCTTGATGTGAGAAAACAAAAGAAAACAACAAAAAAAACAAAAAAACCCCAACAAAAACAACAACAAAAAACCAAAAAAAACCAGAAACACTACCCAGTTCTATGTGTGTAGATTTTGTCATGAAGATCCAAATATTAAATGATGTTTTTTGTGTGTTGTTTTCTTTGTTTTTTGTTGTTGATTTTTTTTGTTTTGGTTTTGGTTTTGATTTTGATTTTTGATTTTTGTTGTTGTCGTTTTTATGGCTTTTTAAGAGATGTTTGACACATTTAATAAATATGCATACTTCCTTAGTCCTGGGAAACTTTTTTTTTAACTCAGCTCATTCATGAAATCATGTGCATTGTGTTAAAGGAGATGATGAATACTAACATCTAATTTAAAGGCAAGAAACCAAGGAGCCAAATATTAAATCAACAAATCACATTACAGATTTTATTCTCACTTGCTCTTTCTGTCTCTGTGTGTGTGTGTGTGTGTGTGTGTGTGTGTGTGTGTGTGTGTGTGTGTGTATGTGTGTGTGTGCAGGGGAAAGGTCTTATCATGATTGGCCAAGAGATATATATTTTAGTGTGCATGCAGGGGGAAGGTGGGGATGATGGGGAGAGTGTATCTGTCCACTATCCACTGTGTGTGTCAATTTGTACTTTGTCACTCTCTGTCTGCCAGTCTCACACCCTCCCTCTCTTTTCCTTTGTCTCGTTTTCTTATGCACTCTCTCTATGTCTCTCTCTGTCTCTGTCTCTGTCTGTCTGTCTGTCTGTCTCTCTCTCTCTCTCTCTCTCTCTCTCTCACACACACACTTTCTCTCTCTCTCTCTCTCTCTCTCTCTCTCTCTCTCTCACATACACACACTCTCTCTCTATATCTCTCTTTTTCTCTCTCTCACACACACACACTCTCTCTGTCTCTCTCTCTCACGTATGCATGCATGCACACATGTTATGACCTTTGAAGACACCCTGCAAAGAGTGACCCCTTTCCCCATTAATCCGGAAAGACCTGCATTCAGATATGATTACAGCCTGGAGGGGAATGAGCCTCTGTTCTTGTCATGGAGGAATGATTCTCATCATTGCAGACAAGTCTCTTTTTTTCCCTCTTGATTAATCACTGATTAAACATGACAGGCCCTTCCAGCTTTCTTGACAGGTACATTTTCTGTGGATCACCGGCGCTGGGTTTTCTGTAGGCACACCAGCACCAATTGTCTGAGAGGAAAGTGGGTGTGTCCAAGAGATGTAGAACTTCTTGACACCGCCTGATGTAAAAGTTAATGGAGAGAATGGAGTTTTCCACGGAATGACATTAATCAGAATGTGGTTTGAGTGATCAAATGACTCCTGAGTTTAATATCCATTAACCTAAGAGATTGATGCCTGCTATCATTAAAGAGTTAGTAGTGTTCAGCCTTTGTTTCTGAGAGAGAGGCAGGCAGGCAGGCAGGCAGTCAGGAATAGCTCGGGGCTTTATGGCATTTTACATGCTGTGTAAGGGATTTGCGGGGATTGGAGGGGAAAACAATGGGGTGGGGGTTTCTCGAGTAGTGACTGTCACCAGTAATCTGTCCACTGACAGGTGAATGGAATCTGATGGATGAGCGTCATTCTCCACGGTTTACCTGATTACTTGCAAGGGACCTATCCTATTGTTAAAGTCTAATGATCAGGGATTTATGGAAAGGGAGCTCATTTCCATTTCACATTTTTCAGTTCCCTCGTTTGTGTTTTTATTTTCCTCCATTCTGACCGATTTTTTAAATTTTTTTTATATAATTCTTATTGTCTTGGATCTCCCCCGCCTCCTATTTCTCTGTCTGTTTCATCTTGTTGTAGAAGTCACTCTGGGAAGATGGATAGATACGGTTTGGGTGTGTCTGTATTTCTACCTTACTGACTTTGTCTCCACCATGTGATGTTTTTCATTTCTGTGTCATTTGAAATTGCTTTGCAGCTATCGTATTGTTGAATTACACTTCCAACAGAACAGAAAAAAAAAACAATTAAGTAAGTAAATAACATCCCAGACCAAAAATAGGTCTCTGATTAGGGAAAACCTGATCGTTTTATGCATTTTCCCAAATACATGCGCTGCTCTTTAGTGTTTGCACTTTGTGTCTCATAAGACTATTGTAATATGTTCACAGACAGACACCACACTTGCATTGTTGTGAGCTCAGTACAAATGATGACATAATTCATGAACATTCCACAATTTTCCAATTTTTTTTTAAAGATTCTGCAACAAGTTCTTGAGATACTATTTCTCAAACACAGAAAAGATTGTTTTTTATACATGGAAATAAACTTTCATGTAACAGACAATGCACAAAGACAAAAATACGTTTGGAACCCTGTAGCAGCGAAAGAATCACTGCATTAGTAGAGACAGAGAGGATGTTTGTGTTTATCACTGCGTTAGTAGAGACAGAGAGGATGTTTGTGTTTATCACTGCATTAGTAGAGACAGAGAGGATGTTTGTTTCTTCCCTTTCCCAGTAAAGTGTAGATGTGATTGAGTTGCCAGTTTGTGGACCTGAAGTAGATTGATTGGCTGGGGCTGTGTGGGTGTGGGTGATTGGCCCTGCCTGCCTGTGTGTGGGGTTGATTGGTGTGGCTGGTCAACAGTAATGTCAGCGCCCTTGCGTCGTGTGGGACTGGCTCATGGTACAAGATGGGGTGTGTGGAATCAGTTGGACTGAAAGATTGGGGCTTGGGGCCATTGACTGCATTGTTTACTGGCTGACTGTTCTTGTAGAGTGTCATTGTGATAGACATTGTAGAGTCTGTTTCATCTTCTTACCATGTTTTGGGGTGGTTTATGTTTTGTTTATTTGGTTTCTTTTATGTGTGTACCATGTACCATGACTCGTCTTCGTCACAGCCCAGCTGGTGGATGCTGAATTGATATCGTTTAATTCTGTGATATTGACACTGTGTGTGTCGGTCTCTGCATGTGTGCAGGTGCACAAGTTGTACAGAGAGTCTCTTCCCCTGCACATGGTGCATCATGAGTCATCAGTGCACAGACCAGTCCGAGGTAGTCTGTCGTCGTGACGATGTGCTCATCACAGGGAAAAGTGTGAGTTGGTCCCTGCCATCTTGTTTGATGTCAGCATTGATATCACTCCTCTGTGAATACAGGAAGAAAGGAGAAAGTAAGAACACAGGTTTCAGAGCCCTCACTGTACCTGGAGATGTGAAGTGTGCAGGTGGAGTTAGGAGAGAGATGCTGAGGTACGTATTGTCGCCCCTGCATGTATTGTCGCCGGCGACAGTACATGCAGGGGCGACAAATCGTGCCGCAACAGGAGGTGTGAAGTGTGATGGTGGAGTCAGGGGGGAGGTGTGAAGGTGGAGTCAGGAGGGAGGTGTGGAGGTGGAGTCAGGGGTGGAGTCAGGAGGGAGGTGTGGAGGTGGAGT
>JAAQRG010222687.1:0-10134 GCA_011634625.1 Babylonia areolata | reverse complement strand
TTTTTTTTTTTTTTTTTTTTTTTTTTTGCTGCCTCGTCATCTGCCCAGTTTCAGTGGCATTGCTCCCACGCCGCTCATTCCGACAGTCGGCAGTCTGCAAGAACCATCGATGTTAGGTCGCCAGGAGGCCACACACCAGAGGAGACCGTGCACTGCTGTTGAGTCACTTCGGTGGTGTTCAGTGGTGCCTGTTCTGATTTAACGTATTTTGCACACTACCTACAAAGCCCCCTACTGACGACAATAATGGATAAGTCGCGGAGCCAGATTGAGTGAGCGTCCCTCCCAGAGTGGAGACTCTCCAGCAACAGCCCCCCATGAATCTGCCGACACTGAAGACATTGACAGGACTCACCCCAAGCACAGAAGTGGAGGGTTATCGAAACTGAGGTCACCATGACAGCAGGGCATGAAAGGCCATAGACTTTGGGACATTTTTGTTTATATTGGTAATGATGAAGAACTGTCATCTCGTTTTGACAAGACAGCTTTGGACAAGGTCAAGACATCAGTCAGTATTTTTATGTGGATTTCATCATCTTGGCATTGCTTTACTTCTTCTGGTCAGCTAATTTCATTACACCACTGATAAGAACAACCCCAAAAAGTTAGTAGCTGAACCTCAAAACTCAGATCACATTGATGTCATTTCAACAAGGTTCAGGAGACAAGGGGTTGATTAAGGAAAAGGGGGGGAGGGGGAGGGAGAGGTTGGGAAAGGAATGTGGTGGGGGTGCGGAAGGGTTTGGGGATATGATTATGTCACTGTAACCTACACACACTGTTCATTGAAAGACCGTTTTCCCAATTACTTGTACCCCTTCCTTAAGTGTGCCTCTTTTCCATCAGAAAGAATGCTCTGCAACTCGGTTGAATTTTATTTTATTTTATTTCATTTGTGTGTGTGTGTGTGTGTGTGTGTGTGTGTGTGTGTGTGTGTGTGTGTGTGTGTGTGTGTGTGTGTTTGATGGAGACGGACACCCACAGCAGACAGACGGAGATTCAGTACGTGTGCGTGTATGTGTGTTCGCGTTGGTGCACTCGTACATGCGTCTGTGTATGTGTGTGTGTGTGTGTGTGTGTGTGTATGTGTATGTGTGTGTGTGTGTGTGTGTGGGTGTGTGTGTGTGTGTGTGTGTGCGCGCGGTTTTTTGTTTTGTTTCTGATTTTTTTTTTCTTTGGGGGTGGAGGGGTGCCGGTTGAGGAGGGGTGAGGGAGGTGATGGGGGAGTTGTTTTTGTTTGGTTCGGGATCACTGCACCGCGGGCTCCTTTGAACACACACAGTCTGTGCACAGCATTAGATTAGAAATATGCTATCAATGTGATTTCCCTCAACGTTGCTGTCATCTATTCTGGTCATCAGCGCTAATGGACGCCCGTGGACAACATGGCAAATCGCGCGCACTTCCTGTCTCTATAGTTTGGTTTCTAAATATAGACACGTACGTGTACAGAGTTAATCAATCAATGACTTGATAAGGGTAACAACAGCAATCATGTCAATGATGATGTTGGTGGTGGTGGTGGTGAAGATGATGACGGTGGTGGTGGTGATGATGATGATGATGATGATGATGACGACGACGATGATGACGTTGATGATGATGATGATGACGATGATGACGACGACGACGACGACGATGATGATGACGACGACGACGACGATGATGATGATGATGATGACGATGACGATGATGACGATGATGATAATGATATGCGCCACGTACGCAGAAGTAGGTATATATACACTGTTTGAATGGACATGCCACAACCATACCTATTGCTGAGTGAAGAGATTGAGTTTTCAGGCCAGGTATAAAAGAAACGAGGAAGTCAGCCGGGGTGTCGGAGGTTGTCAGGGAGTCTGTTCCACGTCTTTTGAGGCCTGAAAAGAAAAGAAAAATATCCAGTGTCCGTAAGTCTTTTTTTCTGCCCCATCACCTCCACCATTTCAGCGGCATTACTCCCACGCCGCTCATTTAGATTCCCCCATACACTGCCACACCTGGGTTCGTCCGTCACAGTCCGCAGGGAACTATCGATGTTAGGTCGCCAGGAGGCCACACACCAGAGGAGGTGTCCGTAAGTCTTAGTTCCTGCGTGAGATATCCCGAGAAGTCGAATATCAGAAGAAGAGCGGAGTTGGCGCGACACACACACACACACATAGGCACACACAATCGCGGGCACACACACACACACACACACACACACACACACACACACACACACACACACACACACACACACAGAGAGAGAGAGAGAGAGAGAGAGAGTCTCCGCTCTTTGATCAACGGGAAGCGACTCTTCAAAGACTGAATTGAAATTATTTCCCTTTAATGCTGGACGTATCGCTGCTTTCTGAAGGCAACAATGGGATTTATTTCAATGAGAGAGCTTTCAAATAAAATCAAAAGAAATCAGATCAAAAATGCTTTATCAATCCAATGAAAATTCATTTGTGCAACCATAGGCTCGTTATAAAACACAAACATTATATGATCAAGCACACCATCAGTAAAAACTTGTGTATCAAGTTAAGCCGGGCCAAAAGAAATGAATATCCATTAGATATGTGTTATCATTAGCGCTGTATCTGTCGTTGTGCTGAACACAACCACGCACTCATGCATACTCACGCATACACACCAAATTAATACACTAAGTTGTTGCGCGTCACTGTTCATCAAATAAGATATGGATATACACACACACACACACACACACACAGCGTTGCTCTTCGAGTGGATGCCGTGGAATTTTCACTGATTCCAAGAAAGCATATTGTCAGTTATCACACCAAAATAATTGTATGCGTCTACCTGTTTAACAACTTTGTTTCTTATGACAATTTTATTTAAACATGTTGTGAGGTTATTTTCGAGGTCAATTTCTGGCTCATTTCTTTTGCCAACATTTCAGTTCAAGGTCAATTTCATTACATGAGGAATGATTCTGTGATTGTAGTTGATTTTACAGTTCCTTCATAATGATATGTTTAAAAAAAATCGGAGTTGAAATATAAGAAATGTTTTGTTTGTTTTATTTAGCTTTGTTTTTTCAACCAGGAGCGTTCCCTGTATGACCATTGACGGAAGAAAAAAAACAAACCCATATTCTCTTTCAAGGGAAGTAAGTGTGGAAACAGTTCCATAAATTGTCGACCAGAGTTATGCGCCACTCTACACAAACTACGTTCAGCTGTGTGTGCTCCTGCCTGTTCTCACGCTCATTTCCCTCTTCCATCGAAGAAGAAAGAAAAGAAGAAGGAAAGAAAGAGAGATACGGTGAGAGATAGAAAGAGACAAAGACAGCCACACAGACAGACAGACATAGAAACAGAGACACAGAGAAGAGTCAGTCAACTCGCAGTATATCAGTATCAGTATCAGTAGCTCAAGGAGGCGTCACTGCGTTCGGTCAAATCCATATACGCTACACCACATCTGCCAAGCAGATGCCTGACCAGCAGCGTAACCCAACGCGCTTAGTCAGGCTTTGAGAAAAAATAAAAAATAAAAAATAAATAAATAAAATAAAATACAATACAAAACTATAAATAAATAATTTAATTGAAATAAAATAACAAAACTAAAATATATATCTATTTTTTTTCAATAATAAATAAACTCGCAACCAGTACGAAGTGTTTACTGTTGCCATGGCCGGACGGACCCACACAATAATCAGATCGATCCCCCATTGTTTCTTCGACATGTATGTGTGTGCGATTTGTGAAGAGAAAAAAATCGATCACACACGTGCAACAGTAACAGGTAGCCATTCATAGCCTGCTACGTAGTTCAATAGCAGTTTCCACCCGTGCTCAGCTGAAAAGGAAACAAGTTTGGTGAGGCTCGGACGAGACAGAAGATTCTATATAAATAACCTGCATATGTGTACACTTTTTAATGTAAATAAACACGAGAGACCGAAGGAAAAGTTCGTATCTTCCGCGAAGAAGACGTAAACTGTACATGGAACTGGGATTGTGTGGATCTCTCCTGTCTGTCTGTCTGTCTGTCTGTCTGTCTGTCTGTCTCACACACACACACACACACACACACACACACACACACACACACACACACACACACACACACACACAACCTCCGACTGTTTCTCTATCAACACTACTGAAGAAGTAACGAAATAACAAGCGCGCAATTCAAAATCTTAACTCCAATCAGGCCTGCGGTCACGACGATCAGATTGATGATAAGTTCATCCATTGGTTCGGGCAATAAGCGAGAGATAGGGACGTTTGTTCACTAATACCTTGCTTGGCAACGAGACTGCCTGACAAAGGAAGGCACTACGAAAGAGCAGACGGGCAGGTCTACCAGCTAGTCTGAATCCAGGACCATCATTAAGGCCAAACTGCAGAACAAGTGGAAGCAGCAGCAGCCACGCCACAACAGAGCAGACCCGTACTACCTGCTGACTCGTCGGGAGCAGGTAGCCATTTTCAGGCTCAGGACAGGCCACAACCGCCTGAAACACCACCTATACACGAAACTCCGTATCGGCGACACAGAGCAGTGCCCCTGCAGAACAGGCAGCCAGACAACAGAACATCTGCTGCAGTCCTGCCCGCTCCACCAAGCGCTCTGAGAGAAAACCTGGCCCGACCCAATCCCAGCGGCTTGGAAGCTCTACGGAGGACTGGAGGACCTGCGACGTACTGCCGCCTTCGTCGAGGAGACGGGGCAATCCATCTGATAAATGACGAACGAGACAACAATAACTAATACCTTTAACTTGAGAGAGATGTCCTCTCTCTCTCTCTCTCTCTCTCTCTCTCTCTCTCTCTCTCTCCCTCTCTCTCTCTCTCTCTCTCAGCGTCAGTCACTCTCTCTCTCCCTCCCTCTCTCTCTCTCTCTCTCTCTCTCTCTCTCCGAGTCAGTCTCTCTCTCCCTCCCACTCTCTCTCTCTCCCCCTCTCTTTCTCTCTCTGTCAGCGTCAGTCTCTCTCTCCCCCCCTCTCTCTGTCAGCGTCAGTCTCTTTCTCTCCCTCCCTCTCACTCTCTCTCTCTCTCTCTCTCTCTGTGTGTCAGCGTCAGTCTCTCTCTCTCTCTCTGTCAGTGTCACTCTGTCTCTCTCTTTCTCTCTCTGTCAGCGTCTCTCTCTCTCTCTCCCTCTCACACACCCTCTCTCTCTCTCTGTCAGCGTCATTCTCTTTCTTCTCCTCCCTCACACTCTCTCTCTCTCTCTCTCTCTCTCTCTCTCTCTCTTTCTCTGTGTCAGCGTCAGTCTCTCTCTCTCTGTCAGTCTCTCTCTCTCTCTCTCTCTCTCTCTCTCTCTCTCTCTCTGTCAGCGTCAGTCTCTCTCTCTCTGTCAGTCTCTCTCTCTCTCTCTCTCTCTCTCTCTCTCTCTCTCTCTCTCCCTCCCTCTCTCTCTCTCTCTCTCTGAAACAACAACAACAACAACAAAACACACAAACTAAACAAAGAACAGGGACCAAGTGGTCGGTATGGATGATAAAACCAACGTTCAGACTCATCCTAAGTTCTTTGTGAAGTTGCTGACATGTGTCGAAAGTGAAAAGTGGTGTTTGTTGCAAATCACTGACAACGCACAGTGTCCGATCAAGGCGCGACCAACGCGCGTTGGGTTTATACGTTGATCGGGCATCTGCTCTTTTTTTTTTTTCTTCTTTTAATTTTTTTTTTTTAAGTATATGTGGTTATAGTGTATATGGATCAGTCCGCTCATTCACACCTTGTATGTGTAACTAAATTCTTTCAGGCTGCCTGCACTAAGACTTTCTTCTTTTTTTTCTTTTTTTTTTCTTTTCCTTTTTTTTTGGGGGGGGGGGGTGGGGGGATTAAAGTGAATAAACATGAGAGAATGATGGATCGCGAAGAAGGCGTACACTGTACAATGGAACTGGGATTGTGTGGGTTTCTTTCTTTCTGTCTGTCTGTCTGTGTATGTCTGTCTGCCTGTCTGTCTGTCTGTCTACGAAATCGTTCCAACCCTCAGTGACACGGGCCTGTCTCCCTCTCTCTCTCTCTCTCTCTCTCTCTCTCTCTCTCTCAACACAGCACTCAGTAGTTGAAAGGAAGAATTTTATTTTATGGAAGACCATGATCGTTCTTTTTTCTTTTTTTTTGTCTTTTTTTTTTTCTCCTTTGACTGCTAAACAATTGTATCGAAAATGAGATCAGCGTGGAATGAGTTCTTAGGCGCCGGTTGCGATAGTGCTACTCTTTGTGCACATTTCAATGATGGGATTGATTTTTGTTGAACAATAGTAATGCGTTCATAGAGGAAGAATTCCAGATACAGAATTAATGACTGGCATTCGGACCTGAAAGCCCTCTCTTTAACCAGTGAGGCGACAGCTCTTTACTGACGAGCGAACCAATATCAGTTGCAGTTTAAAGGTTCTGACACTGTCTGCACGTTGTGGAGAATAATGCTCGGTCTGTTTAACCTGGATCATGAATCCCAATTTATCCCCCCCAGCCCCCCCACACACACACACCCCACCCCCACCGCCACCCCCATAAAATGACAGTAGTGTCAGGATTGCTGTAGCATTGTGTTGAGTAGCATAGCATTCTGGAGTTGTGTTATATTCATCTTGCATTGCTTTTGCATCTGTCGGAGTGTAGGTATACCGCACTGTACTGTAAAGCATCGCACTGTACTGTATTGCATTGTGCTGTATTGTATTGCATTGTGCTGTATTGCATTGCATTGTGCTGTATTGTATTGCATTGTGCTGTATTGTATTGCACTGTGCTGTATTGTATTGTATTGCATTGTGCTGTATTGCACTGTATTGTATTGTATTGTGCTGTATTGTCTTGCACTGTGCTGTATGGCATTGCATTGTGCTGTATTCTCTTGCACTGTGCTGTATTGTCTTGCACTGTGCTGTATGGCATTGCATTGTGCTGTATTCTCTTGCACTGTGCTGTATTCTCTTGCACTGTGCTGTATTGTCTTGCACTGTGCTGTATTGCATTGTGCTGTATTATATTGCATTGTGCTGTATTGTCTTGCATTGTGCTGTATTGTATTGCATTGTGCTGTATTGCATTGTGCTGTATTGCACTGTGCTGTATTGTAATGCATTGTGCTGTATTGCATTGTGCTGTATTGTAATGCATTGTGCTGTATTGCATTGCATTGTGCTGTATTGTCTTGCATTGTGCTGTATTGCATTGCATTGTGCTGTATTGTCTTGCATTGTGCTGTATTGTAATGCATTGTGCTGTACTGTATTGCATTGTGTTGTATTGCATTGTGCTGTATTGCACTGTGCTGTATTGTCTTGCATTGTGCTGTATTGCATTGCATTGTGCTGTATTGTCTTGCATTGTGCTGTGTTGTAATGCATTGTGCTGCACTGTATTGCATTGTGTTGTATTGCATTGTGCTGTATTGCCTTGTGTTATATTGCATTGTGCTGTACTGCATTGCATTGTGCTGTATTGCATTGTGCTATTGCACTGGAAGAGAGTGAACAGAGCTGCGCTGTACTGCATTACACTCATTTGCCTTGTATTGCACTGTACTGTACTGTATGCACCACCTAATTTCACTGCATTGTTCTGTGTGCTGTAATGCACTTTCCTTTTCTGTGTTGCGCTGTGTTTCACAAGGTTGGACAGTGTTGTGCTCTACTGTGCTGTACTGTGCTGTGTGGAACTTTGCTGTAGTGTGTTGTGCTGTGTTGTGCTGTGCTGTGCTGTGCTGTGCTGTGTGGAACTTTGCTGTAGTGTGTTGTGCTGTGCTGTGCTGTGCTGTGCTGTGTGGAACTTTGCTGTAATGTGTTGTGCTGTGTTGTGCTGTGCTGTGCTGTGCTGTGTGGAACTTTGCTGTAATGTGTTGTGCTGTGTTGTGCTGTGCTGTGCTGTGCTGTGTGGAACTTTGCTGTAGTGTGTTGTGCTGTGTTGTGCTGTGCTGTGCTGTGCTGTGCTGTGCTGTGTGGAACTTTGCTGTAATGTGTTGTGCTGTGTTGTGCTGTGCTGTGCTGTGCTGTGTGGAACTTTGCTGTAGTGTGTGGTGCTGTGTTGTGCTGTCCTGTGCTGTGCTGTGTGGAACTTTGCTGTAGTGTGTTGCGCTGTGTTGTGCTGTGCTGTGCTGTGCTGTACTGTGCTGTGTGGAACTTTGCTGTAATGTGTTGTGCTGTGTTGTGCTGTGCTGTGCTGTGCTGTGTGGAACTTTGCTGTAATGTGTTGTGCTGTGTTGTGCTGTGCTGTGCTGTGCTGTGCTGTGTGGAACTTTGCTGTAATGTGTTGTGCTGTGTTGTGCTGTGCTGTGCTGTGCTGTGCTGTGTGGAACTTTGCTGTAATGTGTTGTGCTGTGTTGTGCTCTACTGTGCTGTACTGTGCTGTATGGAACTTTGCTGTAGTGTGTTGCGCTGTGTTGTGCTGTGCTGTGCTGTGCTGTACTGTGCTGTGTGGAATTTTGCTGTAATGTGTTGTGCTGTGTTGTGCTGTGCTGTGCTGTGCTGTGCTGTGTGGAACTTTGCTGTAGTGTGTGGTGCTGTGTTGTGCTGTGCTGTGCTGTGCTGTGCTGTGTGGAACTTTGCTGTAGTGTGTGGTGCTGTGTTGTGCTGTGCTGTGTGGAACTTTGCTGTAGTGTGTGGTGCTGTGTTGTGCTGTGCTGTGCTGTGCTGTGCTGTGTGGAACTTTGCTGTAGTGTGTTGTGCTGTGTTGTGCTGTGCTGTGCTGTGTGGAACTTTGCTGTAATGTGTTGTGCTGTGTTGTGCTGTGCTGTGCTGTGTGGAATTTTGCTGTAATGTGTTGTGTTGTGTTGTGCTATGCTGTGCTCTGCTGTACTGTACTGTACTGTACTGTACTTCTATAACTTTACTCTAATGTGCTGTGCTGAGCTGTGCTGTGCTGTACTGTACTGTACTGTACTGTACTGTATTATTCCGTACTGTATTGAACTTTTTCATACTGCGCTGTGCTGTGCTGTAGTGTACTTGCTGCACTATGTTCTAATGTGCTGTGCTCTGCTGTCCTGTACTGTGCTGTACTTCTATAACTTTACTCTAATGTACTGTACTGAATTGTACTGTACTTGCTGCACTGTACTATTCTATACTGTACTGTACTGTACTGTACTGTACTGTACTGTACTGTACGGAACTGTACTGTACTGCACTGTGCTGTATTGTACTATGTTGTGCTGTGCAGTGCAGTGCTGTACGCTGCTGTAATGTAATGTGCAGTAGCTATACTATGTTGTATTTTGCTGTGCTGCGCTATCGATGCTGTGCTCTGCTGTACTCTGTTGTCTTCTTCAACTGTGGTCTAGTCTGCACTGCTCTGCTCTATACGAGTGTGAGAGGGTGCAACACACACACACACACACACACACACACACACACACACACGCACACACACACACACACACACACACACACACACGGATAAGATAGATAGATATATAATTATGTGCGATACACATGATATATGCAGATAGATAGATAGATAGATAGATGATTATGTACGATATACATGATAGATAGATAGATTTTTTTAAATCTTTAATTTTTTTTTAACTGTACATCTCTGACTGACGGACAGTGTGTGACGGGCCTTAGCAGCACAGCTTGAAGACAAAGAGGCCCTGACAGACAGACGTGTGGGGATTATGCCACGCGTCCCTGGGTACCCCTACCCCCTCCCTCCACACAGACCTCGGGAGGTCAGCCAACCAGCCCGGAATCAGTTACTGAGGCAAGACATGGCACGGCAAGGTAAGGCAAGGCAAGGCAAAGCAAGGCAAGGCAAGGCAAGGCATGGCACGGCACGGCACGGCAAGGCAAGGCATGGCATAGCAAGGCAAGGCAAGGCAAGGCAAGGCAAGGCAAGGCATGGCACGGCACGGCAAGGCAAGGCATGGCATAGCAAGGCAAGGCAAGGCAAGGCAAGGCAAGGCAAGGCATGGCATAGCAAGGCAAGGCAAGGCAAGGCAAGGCACGGCATGGCATAGCAAGGCAAGGCAAGGCAAGGCACGGCAAGGCATGGCATAGCAAGGCAAGGCAAGGCAAGGCAAGGCAAGGCATGCATAGCAAGGCAAGGCAAGGCAAGGCAAGGCACGGCATGGCATAGCAAGGCAAGGCAAGGCAAGGCAAGGCACGGCAAGGCATGGCATAGCAAGGCA
>JAAQRG010222684.1:0-10176 GCA_011634625.1 Babylonia areolata | reverse complement strand
AAAAGTAAATAAATAATAGATAAATACATTAAAAAAAAAGAACTACTACTAATAATAATAATATGTATAAGGCGCAAAAACTTGATGAAGTCAACTATAAGCATACAAAAAATAGATAAATAAATAAATAAATAAATAATAAATAAAATAAAATAAAATAACTAAATAAATAAATAACTATAAACACACACACACACCCACCCACACACACACACACACACACAGGACAGCAGGCGTGAACTGACCTCTGAGGAAGTAGGAGTTCTTGGGGCTGCGCAGGTCCATGAAACCCTTCAGGATCTGAATCACCGTCATGTTCATGTCAATCCCGTTTATGATCATCATCACGTTCATGTCGCTGTCCCAGTCACAATCACCATCATGTTCATGTCGCTGTCTAAGTCACAATCACCATCACGTTCATGTCACTGCCTCAGTCACAATCACCATCACGTTCATGTCGCTAAGTCACAATCACCATCACGTTCATGTCACTGCCTCAGTCACAATCATCATGTTCATGTCAGTCTCAGTCACAATCACCATCATGTTCATGTCACTGTCTCAGTCACAATCACCAACATGTTCATGTCTGTCTCAGTCACAATCACCATCATGTTCATGTCACTGTCTCAGTCACAATCACCAACATGTTCATGTCTGTCTCAGTCACAATCACCATCATGTTCATGTCGCTGTCCCAGTCACAATCATCATGTTCATGTCAGTCTCAGTCACAATCACCATCATGTTCATGTCACTGTCTCAGTCACAATCACCAACATGTTCATGTCTGTCTCAGTCACAATCACCATCATGTTCATGTCACTGTCTCAGTCACAATCACCATCACATTCATGTCGCTGTCCCAGTCACAATCATCATGTTCAGGTCAGTCTCAGTCACAATCACCATCATGTTCATGTCAGTCTCAGTCACAATCACCGTCATGTTCATGTCACTGTCTCAGTCACAATCACTAACATGTTTATGTCTGTCTCAGTCACAATCACCATCATGTTCATGTCACTGTCTCAGTCACAATCACCAACATGTTCATGTCTGTCTCTGTCACAATCACCATCATGTTCATGTCACTGTCTAAAAATAATTGTAAGTGCTGAAGTCTGTCACACATAAAAATTACAATCAGAGCAGTAAAAGATGGCACACAACTTGCATCAAAACACACACACACACACACACACACACATGCAGAGTTCCCCCAGCTAAATCCTATCTTTGCTTCACCTCTTCTGAGACTTACACCTCTCTGCCTTATTTCAACACACATGTACAAACATGCATACACAGAGCAATCACAATGTATATATGCACACACATATCACAGGCACACACACACACACCATGCCCGCAAACATGCACACTCACAAAAACACACACTCACATGCAAGTAGACAAATAGGATTATCCGGCTAACACATACAAACAGATGGAACGGAAGACAGCAGAATCACAAAACACAGTGTGAGCCTGTGTGTTGATGTTGGTGCACACACCTGTGTGTTGATGTTGATGTTGGTGCACACCCCTGTGTGTTGATGTTGATGTTGGTGCACACACCTGTGTGTTGATGTTGATGTTGGTGCACACACCTGTGTGTTGATGTTGATATTGATGCACACACCTGTGTGTTGATGTTGATATTGATGCACACACCTGTGTTGATGTTGATCTTGGTGCACACACCTGTGTGTTGATGTTGATGTTGGTGCACACACCTGTGTGTTGATGTTGATCTTAGTGCACACACCTGTGTTGATGTTGATCTTGGTGCACACACCTGTGTGTTGATGTTGATGTTGGTGTACACACCTGTGTGTTGATGTTGATATTGATGCACACACCTGTGTGTTGATGTTGATGTACACACATGTGTGTTGATGCTGATGTACACACCTGTGTGTTGATGTTGATGTTGGTGCACACACCTGTGTGTTGATGTTGGTGTACACACCTGTGTGTTGATGTTGATGCACACACCTGTGTGTTGATGTTGATCTTGGTGCACAGACCTGTGTGCTGATGTTGATCTTGGTGCACACACCTGTGTGTTGATGTTGATGCTGGTGTACACACACCTGTGTGTTGATGTTGATGTTGGTGTACACACACCTGTGTGTTGATGCTGATGTTGATGTACACACCTGTTTGTTGATGTTGACCTTGGTGTAGACACAGCTGTCCATCATCAGCTGCAGGTCATGAGGTGTCTGAGGCAGCAGGCTGCAGTGCTCCAGCTCTATCTCATCCCGGCCCATCTCCACCGCCTTCTGCACCTGCAGCGAGAACTCGCTCTCCTCCGGGCACCTCACTGTCAACACATCAGACACCTCACTGTCAACACATCAGACACCTCACTGTCAACACATCAGACACCTCACTGTAAACACACACATCACACACCTCACTGTCAACACATCAGACACCTCACTGTCAACACATCACACACCTCACTGTCAACACACACCTCACTGTCAACACATCACACACCTCACTGTCAACACACACATCACACACCTCACTGTCAACACATCACACACCTCACTGTCAACACACACATCACACACCTCACTGTCAACACATCACACACCTCACTGTCAACACACACATCACACATCACACTGTCAACACATCAGACACTTCACTGTTAACACATCAGACACATCACTGTCAACACACACATCACACACCTCACTGTCAACACATCACACACCTCACTGTCAACACACACATCACACACCTCACTGTCAACACACACATCACACACCTCACTGTCAACACACACATCACACACCTCACTGTCAACACACACATCACACACCTCACTGTCACCTCAGAGAGATGGTGACAGGTGAGACACAAAGACAGATGAGAGGTGGTGACAGGTGAGAGATGGAGACAGGTGAGAGATGGAGACAGGTGAGGTGGAGACAGGTGAGAGATGGCGACAGGTGAGAGATGGAGACAGGAGGGAGATGGAGACAGGTGAGACACAAAGACAGGTGAGAGGTTGAGACAGGTGAGAGATAGAGACAGGTGAGAGATGGAGACAGGTAAGAGATGGAGACAGGAGGGAGATGGAGACAGGTGAGAGATGGCGACAGGTGAGAGATGGAGACTGGTAAGAGATGGAGACAGGAAGGAGATGGAGACAGGTGAGAGATGGTGACAGGTGAGAGATGGAGACAGGTAAGAGATGGAGACAGGAGGGAGATGGAGACAGGTGAGACACAAAGACAGGTGGCAGGTGAGGGGGAAGCACTGACTTGCAGGACAGATCATGGTGACTCTCTCCACCAGGTGTGGAAAGTGGGCAGCAAACAGACCCACCATGCAACCACCCAGCGACGCTCCCACGATGTGGAACGGTTTGTCTGTCAGACCAACCAACTCTGCAAACTGCAATGTATGCACGCACGCACGCACGCACACACACGCAGACACGCACACACACACACACACACATTGATATGGATACTTATATAGCGCCTCTCCTCAGTCGGACACCAAGCTCTAAGCGCTTTAGACACGCGGGGTCATTTACTCAACAGGCTGCCTACCTGGGTAGAGCCGACTGACGGCTGCCATTGGGCGCTCATCATTCATTTCCTGTGTCATTCAATCATATTTCAGGCACGCACACATACACACTCAGACAAACATGTAACATTTTACGTGTATGACCGTTTTTGTTTTTTTTACCCCACCATGTAGGCAGCCATACTCCGTTTTCAGGGGTGTGCATGCTGAGTATGTTCTTGTTTCCATAACCCACCGAACACTGACATGAATTACAGGATCTTTAACGTGCGCATTTGATCTTCTGCGTGGGTATACACACGAAGGGGGTTCAGGCACTGGCAGGTCTGCACATATGTTGACACACACACATGCACACACACACGCACACACACACTGTGTGAGAGAAGTGGGTTATCTCCCTTATCCTGCTGTTCACTTATTGTGAGCAGCAACTCCCACAGTCATTCGTTTCAAGGACTGGGTCTATACATGTACATGTATACACTTATTTGTACACTGCACTGCTGGTCAGGCATCTGCTTGGCAGATGTGGTGTAGCGTATATGGATTTGTCCGAACACAGTGACACCTCCTTCAGCTACTGAAACTGAAACTGAAATTGTACCCTGCTGTTTGCACACACACACACACACACAAACACACACACACACACACACACACACACACCTTTTCATGATTCTATTTTCTTATGCTTTGGCAGTACTTATGCCAGTTTTCTATCTGTTAAAAAAAAACACAAAAAAATTGTTAGTGAAATATTCTTCACAGCTTGCCCTGTTGCTCCTTTCGTTTTTCAGATCCTCTCTCTCTCTCTCTCTGTCTGTCTCTACAGTCTGTGCCTCTCCCCCTCCCCCACACCAGCACAGATGAGAGACCCACCTGCTTGATGACACCCAGACCAAATTCCAGGCACAGGTCCTGGGATTCAGGTGGGGTGGTGGTGGCCCCATGGCCGGGCATATCCATGGCAACCAGGTGGTACTCCTTTGGCAGGTTCTGTTATCCAGTAGGTGAACACACACACACACACACACACACACACACACACACACACACACACACACACACACACACTGATAAGAAGAAGAATAACCAAATGTATAACACAAGAATAGTGATTGATAATGTACCGGAATACTGCTTTCCAATCTGAAAATTAAAGAATGGAACTATGCTATACATATACAGAATCAAAAACATTATATACTTTTCAAAAATGAATTCTATAAAACTGCTTTGAAACAGCTGCTGTTCTTGTTATTTTTTTTTAAATAACAGTCCTGAGAATTATATTTTCAACAGCAAGGGAAAGTGCAGGCTAGTGAGATGAAGGCACAGTTCTTTTCTTAACTGTCAGAGAAACAGAACCATCGCCTCTACCACCTTGACTTCCACCAAAATTGTAAGAGAACTACGCAACACAGAAAGACATCAACTTCACCTTAAAGGCCATGTTCCACTGATCTTTGCTGGCGGTGAATCCATGCACAAACAAGATGCTGGATCGTTCAGAAGACTTCTGGCCCCTCTCCCCGTAACAGAAGACGTAGTCCTTATCCCCAATAAACTTCACCTGCATCCCACAGCGACGGCGCCATAGTCTGCAAACACACGTCAGGTGGAAACGAAACAGTTTTCAGGCTGCCAGTGGCGTCACACATCATAACAACGTTCATGTATCATTGTTCTTCTGTCTTCTTAAAATATTACACCTGTTTCTTGTTAGTATCTATCTGTACATACCCTGATTTGTACATGGGGAGTAGAATTATGAGATGACATCATAACTATGAGAATTTCTTCATATTATGTTTTCAAAAAATGTTTTTGTACATCTGAAAACTAATACCGTAATGATAACAACAGTAATACAATCAGCATCACCATAAACTGCTTATACTGTAGATGTTATCAGTGCCAGTTTTCTGTCCGAAGTAACACAGGTGGGAGGGGACAAGGACACCATTTAATACATTGCATAACCTGGAGCCTAATAAGAAAAAAAAATTAATGAAAAAAAAGGCAAAAAACAACAGTATGTCTGAATTGTTCTTTTTTGTGTTGTCTTTTTTCTTTAATCTTATGTTTTAATACTTTAACAACAACTGCCCACATAAAACCCTGAGGTAACCATACATTTAAAATGATGCAACGAAATGTATATGAAATTATTAAATCAGACAGACATGTAGGTATGTATACGTATGTAGGCTCATTCATTTATTTTTCCCTTTTATTTTGTTTTGTTTTATTTTGTAATGTGGTCTTTTTTTTCTTGATTCTCTCTCTCTCTCTCTCTCTCTCTCTCTCTCTCTCTTTTTTTTTTTTTTTTTTTTTTTTTTTTTTTTTTTTACTGATTATTTTTCTTTCCTTTTTTCTCTTTCCAATGAAAAAGTTAATGTGAAGCAGTAAAAAATAGGAAAAGGGGAGAAGAAGAGGGGGGGGAGAGAAAAAACAAAAAGATACAGCGATCAGAGATGTCTTTGTAACAGTGATGTGATGTGTTATAGTATGAAGATACAGCGATGGGGAAAAAGAAAGAAAACGGTTGTCAGTGGACATAGAAGACAATGGTAACATGGCTGGGCTAGAAATGACTGCAGCTCTGCGCTCAGCATAAAGATGAATGACATAGCAAAAAAAAACAAACAAAAAAAACCCAACTGCCAATGCAACTGCTACAACTAATTATAAGTATTACCACTATCATCACCACTATCACCACCACCACAACATATTGCTAGTACAAGTCATTTTAGTTATGGTAGTGGTGTCATCCAGAACTCATCATCACATGAAACAATCAAAAATAATTTCATTCATAATGTGTGAGTGATATGTGACAGGAAGGTGGAATACTTAAAACAATAAACATTTCAACTTTATATATAATACAGTCAGTAGTGTCATCATAAAACGGAAATATCATAGGGTGGAATTTTGTATTATTCCGATTTGAGTGACAGGATCAATGTTTGATTTGATATTGGTGTGCTATTATGCAAAAGTGTGTGTGTGGTTTTTCTGTGTGTGTGTGTGTGTGAAAGATAATTTATAAGTTCTTTGTTCTGTGTGAGAGAAAACTTACAAATCCTTTGTATGTGCGTGAGCATGTGTGGAATGTGAATCAGATGTGGCATGAAAACCAAGGTTCATAGACACAATGAGAAAGATTTACTGACAAAACCACAAAACATATGGTGTGCACCTAATCACACACACACACACACACACACACACACACACACACATTCACAAACACATATACACACACATTCACACACACACACACACACACACAATCACAAACACACATTCACACACACACACACATTCACACATACACTCACACACACCACACACACACACCACACACACCACACACACACACACACACACACACACACACACACACACACACACACACACCTACACCACACACACACACACACTCACACACACCACACACACACACACACACACACACACACACACACAAACAAACATGACATCTGTGTGTCTTACCCCATAAATACTTGCGCCAGTACTGTGGGACGTAGAAAGTAAAGGAAGAGGAAAGCAGCCACCACAACCAGCAGAAGGAGAAGCAGGCAGAGCACCACAATCCACATGGTGACACCTGTCACACACGTCAAGCACCATCCAAGTCAATACTCAGCTAGGATCGTTTCACACGCACCTGTGCAAGAGGATTTTTTCCCTAAAATTACATTTAATAAACAGTGGATCACAGTACAATATGTGTAATTAAACACACAGCTGTCCACCACCCCAGCTCTAAAACAGTCTCTTTTGCAGTCAGCACATGATGAGCAAATACTTAATTGGATCATTTCACACACACCTGTGCAAAAGGTTTTTTTTTCCCTTAAAATTATATTTAATTTGCATACTATGACCAGTGGATCACATTACAATATGTGTAATTAAAAAACCAGCTGTCCACCATCCCAGCCTTTTATTTAAGGAGAATATAGCTCTAAAACAGTCTCTTTTGCAGTTAGCACATGAGGAGCAAATAACCTGTCATGAGTAATATGTTACTACACTACTGTTTCCAATGCAGTGTTCTGGATAAAGAAATAACAATACTAAAAAAAAAATTACTCTTGAGCTGAGTGTGTTCTTTCTACAGATTATAGATTACTTTGCTGGCCAGTTCGAAAATGTAATGCCAAGAGACTGTCACCATTTCACAATTTAGATTTTCTCAGGGAATGCAAGTGGAAGCCACATATATATTGAAATCTATGATGACCTTTAAAATGCTATTAAAAGGCAACATGTTGAAATGCTATTAGAAGCCAACATGCTGAACTTTACACCACAACTGAAATAATCATTCTGATTTCATACTGGTGTTCTCTTCATAAAAATGACATGTTTTGGGAGGGGGGAGGTGGGGGAAGGGAGTGGTTGGTGTTTGGTTTTTTTGTTTGTTTGTTTTTCAGTATGTTTATAGAGTGCATAATTCCATCCATTCACAACCTGTCATGATATTAAACTCATATGCCTATTTTTAATACTATACACATAGAATATCATATCCTTGTATAAAACAGATTTCAATTAATGCGTTAGGATACTAGTCATCAGCGTCGTCAGTTCATGCAAAATAGTATCATGGTTATAATAAGCATATGGACTTTGAACTCAGACCTTAGTGACACTGAGTCACTGATTTAATGAATGTTAAACTACTTCTTAAAATTGCGTAGCCACAATCTTCTTCTGCAAGTTGCGTAGCCACAATCAACAAGACATTTTTTTTCGCTACTTTAACTTTGAGGGATGTATTTTCTCTTGGTGGTTATTAGGGGAGAGCGGGAGGAGAGAAAGAGGAGGGGAGAAAACCTGGCTTTACCCATCTCCACAGTAATCGTGATGGTCAAGAACCGCCTCCAATTCAATCTATTTTCCAGCTATAATCGTCACCTCTGCCGATAAAACGAGCCTTGCCGTGTCTAGTCAGAACTGTTGCAATACATTCACAGCAGATGAAAACAAAACAGTTTCATATCATCCACTCACCAAGTCAATCACTGTTCGCCACTTTCTGTTCTTCACCAGACAAGTTACTTAACTGTTAGAGAAAAAAATACATTGTGGGAGATTACCTCCCTTGCCCTGTTCACTTTTTCTTTACCACGTATGGCGTAACTGTTCTAGTTGAATAGGAATTAGAATAATGGCATGTGTTAATCTTGACACTGCGTCCTGTACATATCCATTTGTATTTGCATGATCATATTTTTTATATGTCTTTTTCTCTCCTGTATATCAAACCAGTTCCAGTATTACTGGCAAATGGGTGCTAAAATAACAAATTATTGTGTATTTTATTTTGTTACACCATGTCATTGTTATTGCAATGCTCCAGCTAACCCCTCGGTTCCCAGTTTAGGCTCAGCTAGTCAGATACAGAGCCGAACATGTCACTTCACTCACAATTACTGTAAATCTAAGTTGTGATCTGTGCATTTACCAATGGAGTATTGCTTTCGCAATTTCTGTTGCATTGTATCAGACTGATGATTATATTTGGCCTTTTATTTTTTTTTTTCCCCCATTTTGTGTTATCCAACCGTTTGTTTTTTCTTTTTAAAATATCTTCGCTCTTTCTCTGTGGCCGTCATCCTGTTTTTTGTCATGTTTCCTTGTCTATATCTCTATGACTCAAAAGAGTTAATGGGAATAAATAAACTCAAACTCAAACACTTTCTCCAATCCCCAACAGATACGTCAATGGCCATTCCTTCTTCCTCATAGCGTTCACTCTTTATTCCTCTCTCACGTTCCTTTGTTCTCCTTTTTCGTCGTCTTTTTTTCTTCTTCTCAGTTTTGCTTTGGTTTCATTATGATTGATCGATTCAGTTTAAACTGAATGCCAACATGACTGCATCAGTATCAGTGGCTCATACTGCCACTCTCCTGGCTCATTAGTCCGGTTTATTTTCAAAGAACACAGCAAA
This sequence comes from Babylonia areolata, assembly GCA_011634625.1. Taxonomy (NCBI): domain Eukaryota; kingdom Metazoa; phylum Mollusca; class Gastropoda; order Neogastropoda; family Buccinidae; genus Babylonia; species Babylonia areolata. Next base: position 616 of record JAAQRG010222684.1, on the reverse strand, counting down.
TTTGAAAGGTCTGGTTTCTCTCTAAAAACAGTTCAGTTCAGTTCAGTTACTCAAGATGGAGGCGTCACTGCGTTCGGACAAATCCATATACGCTACACCACATCTGCCAAGCAGATGCCTGACCAGCAGCGTAACCAAACGCGCTTACTGAGTCAGGCATTGAGAAAAAAAAGGGAAAAAAAGGTAAATGAATATCTAGAAAAAAAAGAAAAGATAATAATAATATAATGATAATGGTGACAACAACAACAACAACAACAATAATAATAAATGTAAATCAAGATTAAATAAAATGGCAATAATCAGTTATAGTAAATAAACAAATACTGAAGCAAATACATGTAAAACATACAGCCTCAGCTGCGCACACACACACACACACACACACACACACACACACACACACACAGGCTGCCACTGACTGGCCGCAAGAGGGATGGGAAAAGGTCTCTGATGCCAGGAACGCGTGGCGTCTAGCGTGTTGCTCAGTCTTTTGTATTTGGAAAAGCCCACAGGTAATCTGTTCCGTTTTGAAGAAATTTGCGCAAAATTGGTTTGGGAATGATGCCAATATTCGTTTGATTTGCAAAGCATCGTGCTCTTCCTTTCATGCTAC
>JAAQRG010222682.1:0-5000 GCA_011634625.1 Babylonia areolata | reverse complement strand
CAGCCAGGTAGCATTTATCGCTGTTGTCACGATTCTGGCTAACGAAATGAATCATCATTTATAACTTACATCTGACTGATTAAACAGAATCAACCGTGTTTTTGCTGTCACGTGTTCGAAAGTTCTGTCATTCAGTAAGAATATCAGATTTTTTACCAACAAAAAAGCATCATCTAGGTATATTGTATTGTACTGTGTTACACTTTTGTCACAACAGATTTCCCTGTGCGAAATCCGGGCTGATCTCCCCAGGGATAGGACTATTAGCAACGGTGTCAACAAAGATATAAGACTCGCACTCTTGAATTTTCTTCCTTTCAGACACTGCTATTGCTCGCTCTTTCAGTTAGTGCCTACCAATGGGTAAATTTCATGACATATGAGGTTTTCTTCTTCCATACACGCCCGCTCTTTTCGTCAAAATTCACTGACTGGTTTTAGCACTATGAGTTTTTCTTCTCTCTAAAACACTCGCTATTTTCATCAGAACCCATTGGTTGGTTTCAGGAATACAGGCTGGGTTTCATCTTCTATCAAACTCGCTCGCTCTTTTCGTCAGAACCCATTGGTAGGTTTTAGAACCAATAGTTCTTCTAGCTCGCTCTTTTTGTCAGAACCCATTGGTAGGTTTTAGAACCAATACTACTTCTAGCTCGCTCTTTTCGTCAGAACCCACTGATAGGTTTTAGAACCAATAGTTCTTCTAGCTCGCTCTTTTCGTCAGAACCCATTGGTAGGTTTTAGAACCAATAGTTCTTCTTGCTCGCTTTTTTCGTCAGAACCCAATGGTAGGTTTTAGAACCAATAATACTTCTAGCTCGCTCTTTTCGTCAGAACCCATTGGTCGGTTTTAGAACCAATACTACTTCTAGCTCGCTCTTTTCGTCAGAACCCACTGATAGGTTTTAGAACCAATAGTTTTATCTTCTAGCTCGCTCTTTTCGTCAGAACCCATTGGTAGCTTTTAGAACCAATACTACTTCTAGCTCGCTCTTTTCGTCAGAACCCATTGGTAGCTTTTAGAACCAATAGTTCTTCTTCTAGCTCGCTCTTTTCGTCAGAAACCATTGGTAGGTTTCAGGACTACGATTTTTCCTTCTTTCGAACACGCTCGCTCGCCCTTTCCATTAGTGCTTAGTGGTTAGTTACAGGACTATGTTTCGCAGTACGTCGATTCCTTTCAGGTACTGACGTCAGAGCTCTGAAGATGCTAAGGGTCGTCTGAATGCCAGGGAGTGAGGGCAAAGGATGTGGGATAAGGCAGAGACCCACATCAGGAAAGTTCACCGAACGGAAGCTCACTGCATGAGGAGATAGTGACGATTTATGCCAATAATTGTGCTTGTGTTGTGTGGTGTTTGTATTGTGTTGTAGTTGTAGTTGCGTTCTCCTGTACTGCAATGCACTGCAGTGACGATATATGCCAATAATTGTGTTGTGCCGTGCTTGTATTATATTGTGTTGTGTAGCGGCTGTGTTGTACTGCAATACAATGCCATGCAGTACAGTGATGATTTATGCCAATAACTGTGCTGCGTTGTATTGTGTTGTAGCTGTGTTGTGTTGTGCTGTACTGCAATGCAATGGAATGCAGTAACGATTTATGCCAATAATTGTGTTGTGTTGTGCTTGTATTGTGTTGTGCTGTACTGCAATGCAATGCAGTGACGATTTATGCCAATAACTGTGCTGCGTTGTGTTGTGCTTGTATTGTGTTGTGCTGTACCGCAATACAATGGAATGCAGTGACGATTCATGCCAATAGTTGTGTTGTGGTTGTGTTGTGCTGTACTGCAATACAATGGAATGCAATGCAATGAAATGCAATACAGTGATGATATATGCCAATAACTGTGCTGCATTGTGTTGTAGTTGCGTTGCGTTGTGTTGTACTGCAATGCAATGCAGTGACGATTTATGCCAATAATAATGTTGTGTTGTGCTTGTATTGCGTTGTGCTGTACTGCAATACAATGGAATGCAGTGACGATTCATGCCAATAATTGTGTTGTGTGGTGTTTGTATTGTGTTGTAGTTGTGCTGTGCTGTACTGCAATACAACGGAATACGGTGACGATTTATGCCAATAACTGTGTTGCGTTGTGTTGTGTTTGTATTGTGTTGTGATTGCATCGTGCTGTACTGCAATGCCGATTTATGCCAATAATTGTGCTGTGTTGTGTATTGTGTTGTGTTGTATTGTATTGTGCTGTACTGCCGCAATGCAATGCAATGCAATACAGTGACGATTTATGCCAATAATTGTGTTGCGTTGCGTTGTGTTTGTATTGAATTGTACTATTGTATTGTGCTGTACTGCAATACAATGCAATACAACAGAACACAATACAGCGCAATGCAATATAATACATTGCATTGCTTTGCATTGTATTGTATTGCATTGTGTTGTATTGCACTTATTGCATTTACTGCGCTGTATTGTACTGTATTGTATCATTTATTTTTGTCACAACAAGATTTCTCGATGTGAAATAGAATATTCACCTTAAAAATCAGCTGACGAAAACGCTGTCAGAAAAACGCACTAAGAATATATTTTCAAAATATTCCCTTTTTTCAATAAAATAATTAACTTAGCTGAAAGAAAAACTTACTGAGGAGATATCTCTATCTTCAAAAACTGAAACTACGTTTAAATAACTATTGTTATGAAAGAAAAACGCACTGAGATAATTTTGGATAATACATACAAATCGTTTTTAATCATTTGTTTAAAAAACCCGAGTTCTCTGATGAATTTTTTAGAGGTTTTTTTGTTTTGTTTTGTTTTGTTTTTTTGTAGCCAAACCTGTCAGAATCATGTTGATTTTAACAACTGTGATAAAGATGGAAAACAGACAAAACATTCAGTACTCACTAACTGAAGTACTCGGATAAAACATGTTCAATTTCTTCAAGGCATACACGTTTAAAAAAAAAATGGTGATTACTTCACGAGAACCACCAAAAAAAAATCCATTATACCAAATAAATTTCAAAAAGTTGAAGAACGAATGATCATACATCCTGGTATCACATAGGTTTATAAAATGGTGTGTGTGTGTGTGTGTGTGTGTGTGTGTGTGTGTGTGTGTGTGCGTGTGTGTGTGTGTGTGTGTGTGTGTGTGTGTGTGTGTGTGAGTGTGTGTGTGTGCGTGCGTGCGTGTGTGTGCTGTGTGTGTGTGTGTGTGTGTGTGTGTGTGTGTGTGTGCGCGTGTGTGTGTGCGTGTGCGTAAGCTTGGTAGCGATGGGGAAAGTCGATGATAACAACGGTTTCAAACAGACAACGGTTTCAGCCGTTTAATCATGTGTGTGTCTGTGCGTGTTAGTGTGAGTGTTGGTGTGTAACAGTTGTAGTATTGATAGTATGTTACTTTGTGAGTTTTATGCATTGTGTTTTTATAATATTAATGATTCTGTTTTATGTTTCTACTACTTTTTATATGCTTTCTTGTTTCACTTTAGGTACTGGATTGTAAAGCGTTTCGAGCTTGCTTATGCTTGTATTATAGCGCTATAAAAAATATATTATTATTATTATTGCATTAGACACAGATGTCTGCATACTCCATTCCCCACAGTAAACGAAATAAATCGTTTAAGAACTAGTTTTAAAACTAGATTTGAACAGCTTTTTCTTTCTTTTTTTCTTTCTTTTTTCTTTTTTTTTTTCCTTTTTTTTTAAAAAACAGAAGCCACTCTGTTGAAGTCTTCTGATTATAACATCATGCACTGTGTTGTCTCTCATGACAAAAAAGAAAAAAAAAATGAATGAATTGGTAAGTAAACCAAAAACAAAAATGAATAATTAACGAAATGAATACGGAAGTAAGCAAATAACTGAATGACTCTCTTAAGTATTGAACTGACTCTCGCTTACAAACTAAGATAAACCGGGGGCGGAGGGTGGGGGGGGGGGAGAGGAAAAAAAGGAGGAAACAGACCCAGCGAAACAGACAGAAAAAAGAAAGAAAGAAAGAAAGAAAGAAACGTCACGTGTTACAATCACTTCACCACACAGAATATCTTTATATTAACGAATATGTCGCATTCTTGAACAAAAAAAACAACAAACTAAAGTGACAAGGGGCCTATGATGGTTCGAAACATCGTTTCTCACTCCAAGAGGATTCATCTACCATCATTTTTTATTTTTTTTAATTTTTTTTTATAAACTTCATTTTTTTTTGTTCTGAAGAATCCTGCAGTCAACTTTGTATTCTTCTTCCCTGGTCGCATTCTTGTTTTGACTTATGATAAGTATTAAATTTCGGAATCTTTTAGGTGCACTGAATAACAGACTTTCTGAATTATAAAGGGTAAAAGAGCTAAATACCTAAACTGGGTTTGGGGGTTGTTTGTTTGTTTGTTTGTTGTTGTTGTTGTTGTTGTTTTCTTTTCTGTTTTGTTGGGGGCGGTGGGGAGGTCGCTCTTCTGCTAAAAATGTTTTCCAACTTAAGACACTGCTCTCCCAGTGACGAAGAAAGTGTTTTGACTCGGTAAATAGGTACGATCGATAAATGCATAACTTTTGGAGGAAACGTTCGTTTATTTGTTTATAGTCTGTTCATCTAAGATGATGATATTAGACTGAAAATAAATGATATTATTATTTGGATTATTATCATTTCTATCATAATGATGACTGTTATTATTAACTAGAAATCGACATTTCTGTGTATTCGAATGAAAATGGGGGCGGTTGAGGTTGGAGGGGGGGGGGGGACTAAGAAAGGAAGAGAGAGAGAGACAGAGAACAGAATGTGGAAAAGATAAAGTACAAAATCTAAAATGTAGAGGGTGAGTGTCAGTGATTGGAGAAAGAAAAAAAAAACCCATAATACTCGAAGGGTGTGTTTCACGTCGTCATTTTGGAGGAAACGTTTACAGCAAGGGTGTATAAATGGCTGAAATTATTTTACAGCCCACTGCTAACTTATCACAGATACTTTGAGCATCAGTCAGAAAAGGAAGCTCAGACAAAGACGCAGAACTGAGAT
>JAAQRG010222678.1:0-5000 GCA_011634625.1 Babylonia areolata | reverse complement strand
TTCCAAAGACATGTCGTCAAATTCCAGCCATATCTCTCTTTAAAACTAAGATAAGAATATTTGTATTCGATACATTTGATTAATCTACTCGCGGTCTTTTGCAAATGCTTGCTTGTACTCAGTCCACTAGCTGCCATGCCATGATGAATGAAAAATTGAATGTATGCGTATGTGTGAACAGTAAGTGCGTGTGTGTGTTTGCGTGTGTTTGAGTGTGGGCGTGAATGTGTACGAATGTCTTTGTTTGCTTGTTTTTAATTGTGTGTGTGTGTGTGTGTGTGTGTGTGTGTGTGTGTGTGTGTGTGTGTGTGTGTGTGTGTAAATACGTACGTACATGTAATGTACCAATTGTTCCAGTTTTCATCGCTTCGTTACCTTTAATAGACTATTCCAGTTACTATTCTTATTCGTCGTTCTTATTATTTTATTTTATTTCAATTTATTTCTTTATATTTATGTTTTGTGTCGTTCTTTATTTTTATCTTTTGTGTCGTTAAATGGGCAGAATTGTAAAAAGGCCTTTACTGTGCCTAATTCTTTACCCATTAAAGATTCAATCAAATTCAATCAATCTTCATCTCCTTCTTCTTCTTCTTCTTCATTATCTCCTTCTTCTTCTCCTTCTCCTCCTCCTTCTTCTTCTCCTTCTTCTTCATCATCATCTCCTTCTTCTTCTTCTCCTCCTCCTCCTAATTCTTCTCCTTCATCTTCTTCTTCTTCACAGTTAGAGCTTGACAGGCAGACTGTAAATGATCTGTCTTTTTTTTTTTTTTCTTCTTTTTTTTTTTTTTTTTGAAATGATGATTCTCTAATGTAAATTTGGTTTCCTGAAAAAATGTGGTGTGTGCAGCGCTGAGAGAGAGAGAGAGAGAGAGAGAGAGACAGACGGACAGACAGACAGACAGACAGACAGAGACAGAGAGAGGAAAAAAAGGGAGGGGGGGGGAGTAGGAGGGAGAGGGTGGAAAGGGTGGTGGGATATGGCGCGCGCGCGAGTGTGTGTGTGTGTGTGTGTGTGTGTGTGTGTGTGTGTGTGACAAAGAGAGAGAGGATGAGAGAGAGAGAGAGAGTGTGTGTGTGTGTGTGTGTGTACGTGTGACAAAGAGAGAGAGAGTGACACAGAGAGAGAGAGAGAGAGTGTGTGTGTGTGTGTACGTGTGACAAAGAGAGAGAGAGTGACAGAGAGAGAGAGAGTGTGTGTGTGTGTGTGTGTGACAGACAGAGAGAGAGATAGAGAGATAGAGAGAGTGTGTGTTATCTTCAGTTTAACGTCTGTTCACAATAAGTGTTTCAGACGGAAAGGAGTCAAGTAGTGGATAAAGGAAAGGGAGTGCATGTGAATATTAGTGTAAAAAAGTGTTCATGTTATGTATCAGAGGAAAGGTAGATTATTATAAGAAAAAGTCTAAAGAGATTGTGGTGTGTATTGAATGAGGTGTCATGGGAGGGAGAATATGTATATGCATATCAACAAGTATTAACCTACAACAATGTAAATATAAATAACAACATTAATTGTAATACATCAAAGGAGGATACCAACTGGACTGGAGTTTAAAATTTCTGAAAACATTCTAAGCAATGAATAATCATTCAAAATATTTTCAGTGGCGAATGAAACATTGGAAGAAAAGTCATCAACTACATCTTTATGTGTGTGTGTGTGTGTGTGTGTGTACGTGCGCGTGTCACTTGTGTGTGCTGTGTGGCATGTTGTAATCTGGCCTATCGAACTGAATTCTCTACTGTCTTCTGCTATAGTAGATATGTAACTGACGTGGATTGACTTCAGAGTACTGAACCCACGCTGTGGAGTTACGACATCACTGACCGGAAACCAGTGGTTTTGTAACTGTAAGCAGGACATCGAAATTGTGTTGGGGGGGCGGTGGGGGGGGATTCTATTAAAAAAAAAGAAGAAGAAAAAAAAGACAAAAAAACAAAAACATAGTGTAACCATGCTGATATTATTCCGTTCCGAGGTGGAGAAACTGTTTTGCTTTTTTTGTTGTTGTTGTTGTTGTTTTTGTTTGTTTGTTTTTTGTATACTTTGTTGGTGGTTGGATTGTTGTTGTTTGTCGTGTTGCTCACATCCACGGGATCTTAACAGTCTTGAGAAACGTCTTCAAGTCGTCTAAAGATTCCGTTTTTTTTCTCTCTTTTTTTTTTTTTTTTTTTTTTGTGCTGTTAGGTAAAGTTATTGTCCCCCCCCCTCCAACATGGGATGGGAAAAAAAGGGAAAAAAAATGAAGCCTAATTATATGCAAACTGCATTTACCATTATATTTATATTTTTTGTATTCTCTAAACTTCGCACTTTGATCTGATATTCGACCCAACAACAAGAGCAGTCATTATTATCATTTTTTTTTTTTCAAACAGGAACTTCTTTTGCTCAGCATGAAAGTTTTATTTATTTTGCAAACGTTTTGGTGCAGATAGTAAAGAAGGGAAATTACCCTGTAATTAATGCTAGGGGACTTAATTCGAATCTGGTTAGGACTTTTTTTTTCTTTTCTTTTTTTTTTCTTTCTTTTTTTTAACGCGAAGCTTTATAATAACAAATACAGAATACATTTTAAGATTAGATTTTTTTTAAAGTGTACCACAAGTGAGTCTTGAAGGCCTTGCCTCTCTTGTTTAAAAAAAAAACTATTTTGATGTTTTTTTGTATCTAATTCGGTAAACAGCTGTCTTTCTCAAATCTAGAATGAAATGTTTAAAACTAGTAAGGATTTTTTTTTCTGAGTAGTTTATTGATTGATTGATTGATTCATTGATTCACCGATTCATTCAATTATCTATTTATCTATATATTTACTTATTTATCTATCTATACATTTTTATGTTTCTCTTCTCATGCACGAGTGGTGATTATTTTTTTTATAAACTTCTGTAGTGTTCCGGTCTATTTTCAAGATTTGTTGGGTATTTTTCTTTTATATATTCTTTTAATTCTATTCATTTTTTCTTTTTTCCCCCTGTTATTCTCAAGTTGATACATAAAAGTGCGTGGTTTTGCTCAGAGTTTGATCTCTCTTTTTTTCTTTTTTCTTTTTTTTTTTAAACCCCGAAATCTGATGAGCAATGAGAACGAGGAGCATACCAATTAGAAGGGACTGTCTTTGGATTATTATCATTATTATTATTATCGAGCATTCTCAGCACAACCTTTGGTCTCCTGAACAGCTGAAGAAATGCTTGCTGCACGCTAAGGGTTTGGGTTTTTTTTTCTTCTTTTTTTTCTTTTTTCGTTTTTCTTTTCTTTTTCTTCTTCATTACTGGCTCAATATACACTGCAGTGTATTACTTTCTTTCCTTTTTTTTCTCGTTGTTATGCTCATCTTCATCGGGAAAGGTTATTGTGCTGGCTTCCGCACACACTTGCATGTACATGCACGCAAGAACACACATACATACACACACACACACTCTCTCTCTCTCTCTCTCTCTTTCGTTCTCTCTCACATACAGAAACATACAGAAACGCACACACACACACGCACACACACACACACACACACACACACACGCGCGCGCGCGCGCAACTCATCGTTAGGACAGGCTGGCATTAAGCCTCCACCCCCACCACCCCGACTCCTCTCCCCACCCCCCACACCCCCCTTTTTTTTTTTTTGGTTTGTTTGGGAATCTTCCTACTGGAGAGACACAGGGTGTATTGTCGATTTTTAGAAACACCACATGACAAAATGGTTCCTGCGCAGGTATCGTCGGTTCTTTTCTTCCTTTGAAGAAATATTGAACAAAATATCCATTTATGCACAGCCTGTAAACTCCGTGACACATTAATTAAGTGTCATATCTCATTCAGTCAGCCATGTTTGTCATATCTCATTCAGTCAGCAGTGTTTGTCATATCTCATTCAGTCAGCGATGTTTGTCATATCTCAGTCAGTCAGCGATGTTTGTCATGTATCACTCAGTCAGTCAGCCATGTTTGTCATATCTCATTCAGTCAGCGATGTTTGTCATATCTCATTCAGTCAGCGATGTTTGTCATATCTCAGTCAGTCAGCCATGTTTGTCATATCTCAGTCAGTCAGCAGTGTTTGTCATATCTCAGTCAGTCAGCAGTGTTTGTCATATCTCATTCAGTCAGCAGTGTTTGTCATGTATCACTCAGTCAGCAGTGTTTGTCATGTATCACTCAGTCAGCGACGTTTGTCATATCTCAGTCAGTCAGCAGTGTTTGTCATATCTCAGTCAGTCAGCGATGTTTGTCATATCTCATTCAGTCAGCGATGTTTGTCATATCTCATTCAGTCAGCAGTGTTTGTCATATCTCAGTCAGTCAGCGATGTTTGTCATATCTCAGTCAGTCAGCAGTGTTTGTCATATCTCAGTCAGTCAGCGATGTTTGTCATATCTCATTCAGTCAGCGATGTTTGTCATATCTCATTCAGTCAGCAGTGTTTGTCATATCTCAGTCAGTCAGCAGTGTTTGTCATATCTCAGTCAGTCAGCAGTCATATCTCATTCAGTCAGCAGTGTTTGTCATATCTCAGTCAGTCAGCAGTGTTTGTCATATCTCAGTCAGTCAGCAGTGTTTGTCATATCTCATTCAGTCAGCGATGTTTGTCATGTATCACTCAGTCAGTCAGCGATGTTTGTCATATCTCAGTCAGTCAGCAGTGTTTGTCATATCTCAGTCAGTCAGCGATGTTTGTCATATCTCAGTTTGTCATATCTCAGTCAGTCAGCAGTGTTTGTCATATCTCATTCAGTCAGCGATGTTTGTCATATCTCATTCAGTCAGCGATGTTTGTCATATCTCATTCAGTCAGCAGTGTTTGTCATATCTCATTCAGTCAGCAGTGTTTGTCATATCTCAGTCAGTCAGCAGTGTTTGTCATATCTCAGTCAGTCAGCGATGTTTGTCATATCTCAGTCAGTCAGCCATGTTTGTCATATCTCAGTCAGTCAGCAGTGTTTGTCATATCTCAGTCAGTCAGCGATGTTTGTCATATCTCAGTCAGTCA
>JAAQRG010222673.1:0-10137 GCA_011634625.1 Babylonia areolata | reverse complement strand
CTCCACTAGCATTACAGAGTAATTTCCCCTTTTTACTATCTGCAGCAAAACGTTTGCAAAATAAATAAAATTCCATGCTTAGCAAAAGAAGTTCCTGTTTGAACAAAAAATGATAATAATGACTGCTCTAGCTGTTGGGTCAGAATATCAGATCAAAGTGCCAAGTTTAGAGAATACAAAAATATAAATATAACAGTAAATGCAGTTTGCATATAATTAGGCTTCATTCTTTATTTTTTTGTGCCAATCCCAGAAGCGCAATATTGTTTTAAACAAGATGACTGGAAAGAACTGGATTTTTCCTATGTTTATGCCAAATTTGGTGTCAACTGACAAAGTAGTTGCAGAGAAAATGTCAATGTTAAAGTTTACCACGGACACACAGACACACAGACACACACACACACACACACACACACACACACACAGACAACCGAACACCGGGTTAAAACATAGACTCACTTTGTTTACACAAGTGAGTCAAAAATCATCATAAGATTCATGTAGATCGAGTATGCACTTTTTTAAAACCTCAGTTCCAATGGTGTCTTGTTCAAAATTCCCAAAAGGTGAATCATGAGGGGGTATGTACGAAGCAATCATGAAAACATCTTTTATCAACACTCAGCAGGTCTTTTGATACCTTTAAAATGACAATGTTACTAGCATCATAGTTCACTCCCTCAACAGTTCGCGAAGACTTCTTTTTCATTGATTATTATTTGAGACTAACTAATGTCCACTAATCACTCTGCGTTCACCCATATATCCCAGGCGCGTGTCTTCTGCCGGTACCCCGTAAGTCAAGTGTTTGCTCTAAGACAGAATTTTACTTTTAAATATGCCTCATATGTTCAAGATCTAATTGAGATCATTTGCACTCTGTGCACATGCTATTTAAATACTTGCTAAACTGTGTAAACCTGCAACCCAACAGTTTCCGAGGATCTTTACACACACACACACACACACACACACACGCACGCGCACACACACACACACACACACACACACACACACACACACACACACACACACACACACACACACAGCATGCAGCAAGGGGGAAAAGACCAAACAATTTCTTTCGTGATTATGGTAAAGTTTATTACTTTTCTGGACGGAAGATCATGTCAGGTACATTTAGATTCGTAAAGTGAGCTGGAATTACCAGCTTAAGTAATTCACACCATCACAAGTAGGCTTCAACTATCAACTATCACAGGTGTTTGGCAAATATCCAATACATCGGAAGAATCAACTACAATGAACTCAGAAGTGTACACATTTTTTTAACCTGATGCAATTTTAGTCGTGCATGTCTGCATGAAACAAAAGTACAAAAATGAAAACACAAAAACCAAGTATCAATGTGTTTACATCGTGTGTGTGTGTGTGTGTGTTTGTGTGTGTGTGTGTGTGTGTGTGTGTGTGTGTGTGTGTGTGTGTGTGTGTGTGTGTGTGTGTGTGTGTGACAGAGAGAACAATTGATACATTTCTACTGTAAAATATATTTTAACTTGTCTCATCGTTGGGAAGCAAATCTTTAGCATGATTATATGAAAATCACCAAATATAAAACAATTTTTATTGTCCACCAAAAAACCCTTTCAGTTCATAATCATTTCAGATATGTATATGGTTGAGACGAAGACGATGGACAGGCGTTCGTCAATATATAATTTACAACAGAATTAGGCTGTCATTGAAATGTAAGAGAGCTCACAACATTCATTTACAAACAAGTCTCTTGCTCAGATGTAAACTGTCCTCAACCACCAAGTATAACAAAAGTAGCTTTAAGCTATCCACGTGGAGACTTTGTCACCAACAAACAACCTGTCAGAGTCCTACCAATCTCAACAGCTAAAATCATTGCTAAATTGGCAGTAAACATAAAAACATGGAAAAAAAAAAAAAAAAAAAAAAAATTAAGACACAACAATAGCTGCTTGGTGTTGTGTGCTGTTATGCAACATGTACAATGCTAAGGAGTACTAAATATACATTCTGTTGCTTGAATCTTTTTTCATAGGAAAGAAAAGAATTGATAGATGCTAACAAATTTTAAGTAACGGCAAATTCCATACCTTTCTTTCCAAACGGGCACACAAGTAAATGCACTCAACAACAATTAGCCAGTAGCAAGATGGTGTATTCAAAATCCACACAGGCAAACAGATGTGAAACTGTAGGACTACTCTACTTTTCTATGTCAGTACCCTTACACAGGGTGGTCACTTGAGTTACATTACTGCACTCAAAATCAGCATATCAAGAAACACACAAACAAACTCAGGATTGTCAATAAATAAATTCAAACACATGTATATACAGAATTGTTGGTTTCTGCTTTTTTTTGGTCTGAAAAAGCCACTTATGGGTCAATAAAACCATGCCGAAAAAGGTTGTCATTACTATTTGGCGAAAGATAAGGAGATTAGTAAACCATGACAACAGGAAAATAACAACTGCAAACTGTAAGCCTGACAAACAGGTGTAATTCAGCAACTGCGCACAAATGTAGAAGTCACGCTTGATATCTAAACAAATAATAATATAACTGTTTTAGAGCTATTCGTTGCGTTTTCCTTTCGCTGCTATTCATCCATTTTAAAGATTAATTTCATCATGATTCGTTTTGAACGATTTCTACTTTAAATATGACAAGACATCAAAAGTACATTACTTCCGAAAAAATCTGATTTTATGACAAGCTTCAGAACAATTACCATTTATTGGCAAAGCAAAAAATTATGTACAAAATGTTGTCTTTTAATAATGTTAAAAATGAGCCATTAGCCAGTTTTTGCAGACATACTGATCACTGAAAACAGTCCAACTTCACTAACACCTGATGCACAGCACAAGCATTACATTCTGCTGTATTTAAAATTCAGAGGTGCCAAATTCTTCAACTGATGGCGAAAAAGACTGTTGGAAAGTTTGGACCTGTGGCTTGGGGGCTGGCTGAGGAGGAGGCGGTTGGAACCGCTGCTGGATGGTAGCGGCTCGCTGCCCTCCTCGACGGTCGTCTTCGTGGATCATGCGGTACAGAGCAGACTGAGTCCAGTCACGGTCCCCTTGCTTTGCTCCTGCACCAGCACCCTGCGAGTCACCTCTGGAGGACACAGTTCCAGCAGTTGGTATTGTGAAACGTGTACAAAACAAGTATGAAAAGGAACACAAATATAATTACCGTACTGACTAGCATGCCGTTATCAAAGAACAAAAAGAAAGCATTGAACAATAGCCTCATAAAGATTAAGATGAAAATATGTGAATTAAAGATAGCAAGAAGAGACTGGATAGAAAGGAGGATTGCGAACAATGATCAAGGGGAAAATGTTCAAAATATGTCTCTAACATAATTCATCCGACAATGTTGGCTGTAAGAGTGCACGCCAAACACAGAACAACAAATATTACGATCACTAAGAAGAGGATGGGGTGGCATGTACAGGTAGCTTAGGAATATGGTAATCTTTATCACCTACCACACGAAACAACACTACATAGGTATACAGCAGTGGGAGTAGGAAGAGGAGGATGGTTGAGGTGTAGAGGGTGGGAATGACAAAGAGTCAACTATTGAATAAAAAGTGGGGACAATGCGATAGGACGGATTCATGCCGTCTGATTAATTCAAGATGGACTAATGGCTGCCCATTTTTCTAAAAACATGGGATGCCATGTCTTTTCTGACTAGACTCTAAAATTTGCAGAACACATAAGGCCACACAGTCTTGATACGAATGAGTGTCATATTAGTCTGACGTAGATGACTATATATTTTTTTCTGTTGTATTTTGATAACAGCTAGGTGAACAGATGTTTGTGAGTGGCTGAGGGCATGAGTTGGGAGGATTATAGGGGGAAATCGTTGGACTCTGTCACGGACAAGGAGGGTTGTGCGTGCGTGTGTGTGAACGCTGCCACTTTTGGTTGACCCCTCTCCTTGTCGCTCTTCCGCGTGCTCCATGTAGCCAAGGAAGTGTATGGAATGCACGTGTTGCACTAGAAAACATGACGTGCATATTTCTAATTTGTGAGTTATAGAAAGTTTTCTCCTTTTGGAAAACCAGCACCATTAGTCAGTGGAGCAGGACACTCGGCCAGGTCAAGTGTAGGGTCCTATGGAGAGAGACGCTCAGCCGGTATTTTGGCCGGATCTCAGAAATCGTTGAGGGAACTCCATTCTTCCTGTGTGGAGACCCCACTTCATCACCGCTGTTTGAGTGGCCGTCTTCCGCCTGGGGAGCTCGAGCGTCGCTGGTGGACGTGTTTCCCCAAGCCAACACCAGAGTCCACCTTCCAGGACAACGAACTGCAAACTGTGTGGTGCCAGTTTCTATCCCCCCCCACCCCCCACCTAAGCTATTACTGGAAAAAAGACAAACTGTCACAGAAGAGGGTGACGAAGGGAAAATTGTGGGTGTTCCTCATGTGGAAGAGGAAAACGAACAGACTTCTTTTCTTTGTGGTGTCTAATTAAGTATTGTATCGTGTCTGTGATTTTTTGTTAAAGTATTTGGAGTAAATGTTTTGTATCTGTTTATTCCAGGCTTTTGTTTGGATAAAGGTGAGAGAGCGTGAGAGAGCTAGCCATAACTTTAGTTTGAAAAGTTGCACGCGACAATTGGCGAGCCTGCCAGGATCCTTTCTTGGATAGTAGTATCTGAATTCATTTTTGTCACTGGCCACTCTCCTCGTTCACTACTCACTCCCATCTTCCAATCTTAATTACATTATCGTAATGAATTGACAGGTAGCTGTAGGTGTTTGGAGTGGACTTGGATCAGTAAGTTACTAGTTTACATTTGTACATTACTTCATTCTTTAGTGTATGATATTGGTCATTCATTGATTGCATGGAACTTCGTTCTGGCCGTAAGCTTAGCGTCATGGCAGAAAGTAGGCAGGATCGCATTTCACGGTGGCGTAGTTTCGCTGCTGAGTTAGAGGTTTCCAGGGAGCAAGTTGCTGAGTTTGTTGCTAGTCAAATGCTTAAGGAGGATGAGGCTGCAGAGAAAAGGGAGTTAGAGGAAACAGCTCATCAGAGGCAGCTGGAATGGGAGGAGGAACAACACCAACAACAGCGTGAAGAGCATTCCCTCCGGCTTGAGGTTCTGCAGAGGGAGAAGAAAGGGAAGAATTATGGCAACAGTATGGTTATGGATCAGGTAGAGGGAGAGTCTGACACTGACGACGACCGTGGATTTCGCCCCAGCCTTCCAAAGTTCGATGACAGTAAGGGTGACATTTCGTCTTGGTTGAAGAGGTTTGAGCGTGTCGCTACTCTGTACGGATGGAAGAAGAGCACCTGGGCGACTCGAGTTTCTACTCGTCTCACTGGTAAGGCCGAGGATGTCTACAACAACCTGAGCGACGCTGACGCGGGTGACTACGATAAGCTGAAGGAGCAACTTTTAGCTCGTTACCAATTGAATGCAGAGACGTATCGTCGTCGTTTCAGGAACTGTAAAAGAAAAGACAATGAAACTTCTGTGCAGTTTAGTGCCAGGTTGCAGGACAACTTAAAGCAGTGGCATGAGCAATCTAAGATTCCTGATCTGAAACAATTGATTCTCCTTGAGCAGTTCTTACAATCTTTGCAAGCTGACATGGCCGCCTACGTGATGGAGAAGCAGCCACAGTCTCTGGAAGAAGCTGTCGCATCAGCTGAAGTTTACTTCATGGCTCATAGGGGTGGGAGGAAGTTTCTTCAGCCGGTAGGTCTTAGTGGTAATGCTTCAGTGGGGCAGGATAAGTCCAAGGTGGGTGGAACTAAGAGCGAGTCTGGGAATTCCTCTGTTAAGACTTGTTTCATCTGCCAGTCACCTAAGCACTTGGCTAGAGACTGTCCCAGGAAAGGGAAATCGGCGGGCGCAGTACAGCATCAAGGGACAGAGGTCAGGCAAACAGTTCAGGTGCCTACTCTCTGCACGCCATGTAGAGAGCAGGAATACGATCCACACTGTCTGGTCGTGGTCGAAGGCAAGGCAGTACCAGGACTGCGTGATACAGGGTCTCATGTCTGTGTCGTGAAGAAGTCTCTCATATCTGATTGTCATCTTACCGGCAGGCAACTTGAGGTTTCAATGGCCGAGAAAGACATCAAGCGGCACTATCCTATTGCTGTGGTTAGGATAGAGAGTCCGTTTTTCACAGGTCAGGTTGAAGCTGTAGTTATGGAGACTCCAGTGGTTGATTTCATAGTTGGGAATCATGCTCGGTTGGAAGATCAAAAAGTTCTGCCAGTGTATGGTACACCCAAGGAAATCTCTGTAGTCACTCGTGCTCAGGCAGCAGAGAAGAGGCGACCTTCTACTTTGCAGGTGGCATCTCCAGGTCTCGAGACAGTGACGCCAGAGCAGCTGAAGGAACTACAGAAAGGTGATCCCGGATTGAAGTCTTTGCGGGAGGGAGCCGATCGTAGAGACGTTAGGGTTTCTGGTCGTACAGGCGAGGTGTCCTTCAGGTGGAGGAAGGGTATTCTGTACCGTGAGTACCGTCAGGCGAAGACTGAGTACAGTCAAGTTGTGGTCCCCGCACAGCTTAGACAGGGAGTAATGAAACTGGCTCATGAACCGCCTATGGGGGGTCATCAAGGAGGAAAGAAGACTCTGGACAGGATTTGGAAACAGTTTTTCTGGCCTGGCATGTGTGCGGACGTTCGCCGATTTGTTTCGTCCTGTAACCAATGCCAAAAGGTCTCACCAAAACCTCAGAGAGTACCTCTAGGGAAGATGCCTCTGATCAACACTCCTTTTGAGCGGGTAGCAGTTGACCTTGTAGGGCCGATTACTCCTGCGTCAGGGTCAGGGAACCGCTATATCTTGGTGGTTGTGGATTACGCCACCCGGTACCCTGAGGCTGTTCCTCTTAAGACCGTTGAATCTACCACGGTTGCTGAAGCACTGTGGGAGGTCTGGACTCGAGTTGGTGTGCCATCTGAGATTCTAACTGATCGCGGAACCCAGTTCATGAGCGATGTAATGAAGCAGATGGAGAGATTGTTGTCCATCCGTGGGTTGGCAACAACTCCTTACCATGCTCAAGGAAATGGGCTAGTAGAGCGGTACAACGGCGTTCCGAAGACTGCGTTGCGGAAGCTTACTCGGGAGAAACCAAAGCAATGGGATCGGTATATCCCTGCACTGCTCTTTGCTTACAGAGAAGCGACTCAGGAGAGTTTGGGGTTCTCACCATTTGAGCTCCTGTACGGAAGAACAGTACGAGGGCCTTTGTCTGTCTTGCGCCAGCTGTGGACAGATGAACACACTTCTGAAGAAGTTCGCACTACTGCAGAGTACGTAGTAGACTTGAGGAACCGTATCGAGGAAACCTGTGAGTTGGCACGCAGGAATTTGGCTGCAGCTTGTCAGAGACATGCTGAGGTTTTTAACAGGAAGTCTCAGAATCGTGCGTTCTCCCCTGGTGACAAGGTACTGCTGCTTTTGCCCCAGAGACATAACAAATTACAGCTGTGCTGGCAGGGTCCCTTTGAGGTATTGGAGAGGAAGGGAGAAGCTGACTATAAGATTCGCATGGGAGGACAGGACAAATTGTACCATGCGAATCTGCTGAAGAGGTATGTGGAAAGACAGGCGGACTCTGTTTCTTGTGAAGTTCCAATGGTGGCTGTTGCTGTCATAGAGGAGACTGAACCAACTTCTGTCGCTGACAGGGAGTTGCCTGTGCCCAGTCTGGTGGCTGAGGAAACAATAGCTGACTTGAACTTTGGACCAGGTCTGAATGACAAACAGAAAGAGGACGTTTTGACAATTGCTCGTCGGCATGAGAAGGTCATCACGGATGTACCGTTGAAGACGAACTTGGCAGAGTTTGAAATGACCGTAGAGACAGCAAAGCCGGTGCGAGTAAAACAGTACCCTTTGCCCCATGCCAAAGTGGAGATCGTCAAGCAAGAGGTAGAGACCATGAAGACGCTTGGGGTGATAGAGCCTGTTGCATCTCCCTATAATGCGCCGGTAGTTCTCGTACGCAAGAAAGACGGAAAGATCCGGTTCTGCGTTGACTATCGACATTTGAATAACGTCACCGTCTTTGATGCGGAACCTCTACCTGACGTAGAGCATCTTTTCTCTTCTCTAGGTAAAGCCCGGTACTTCAGCAGGTGGGACCTCAGCAAAGGTTACTGGCAAATTCCGGTCAGAGAAGACATCCGGCCTATGACCGCTTTCACTACCCCCAGTGGACAGTTCCAGTTCACTGTGATGCCCTTCGGCTTGAAGAATGCAGCAGCAGTTTTCTCAAGGATGATGAGAGCTTTGCTGGATCCCATAGGCATGAAAGATGTACATAACTTCATGGACGACATCATGATTGCGTCCGAAACATGGGAAGAACATCTCTCTGCTATAGAGGCAGTTTTCCAGCGATTGGAGGAAGCAAATTTGTCAGTCCGTCCAAGGAAGTGCTTCATTGGGTTCGAGGAACTGAGTTTTCTGGGACATGTTGTACGGCACGGTCAAATCCTGCCGGAAATGGACAAGGTGGAGAAAGTTATGAAAGCACCAGTTCCTGAGACTAAGACGCAAGTGCGAGCCTTCTTGGGCCTGGTAGGCTACTACCGTAAGTTTATCCCTAATTTCTCTGCCATAGCATTTCCCCTGACGGACCTCACCAGGAAAGGTGCTCCCAACAACGTCGTTTGGACTCCAGAGTGCGATCGGGCCTTCAAAACTTTGAAGGGTCGTCTGGTTTCTAGGCCAGTGTTGCAACTGCCAGATCTGTCCTGCCAGTTCGTCTTACGAACTGACGCCTCAGACCGTGGTCTGGGGGCGGTGCTCCTACAGGAGAAGGAAGGTGTACTACACCCTGTCGCGTTTGCCAGCAGGAAATTGTCTGGAACTGAAAGTCACTACTCTACGATTGAGAAGGAGTGCTTAGCAGTAGTGTGGGCTACAGACAAATTCCAGCAGTTTTTGTATGGTCAGCAGTTTGTGCTCGAGACTGATCATCAACCTCTGTGGTACTTGCAGACAGCAAAAGTTGTGAACCAAAGGCTGCTGAGGTGGAGTTTGCTCTTACAGTCTTACTCCTTCACAGTTCGAGTGATCCCTGGCAGACTGAATGTTGGTGCCGACTATTTGAGTCGGGCATCTGTGGAATAATTGTTTCCCCTTTGTAGCCGTGCAGACAGATGTCTGTGCTCAATCAGGGGGGTGTTGTCACGGACAAGGAGGGTTGTGCGTGCGTGTGTGTGAACGCTGCCACTTTTGGTTGACCCCTCTCCTTGTAGCTCTTCCGCGTGCTCCATGTAGCCAAGGAAGTGTATGGAATGCACGTGTTGCACTAGAAAACATGACGTGCATATTTCTAATTTGTGAGTTATAGAAAGTTTTCTCCTTTTGGAAAACCAGCACCATTAGTCAGTGGAGCAGGACACTCGGCCAGGTCAAGTGTAGGGTCCTATGGAGAGAGAGACGCTCAGCCGGTATTTTGGCCGGATCTCAGAAACCGTTGAGGTTTTTGTCTAGGGAACTCCATTCTTCCTGTGTGGAGACCCGACTTCATCACCGCTGTTTGAGTGGCCGTCTTCCGCCTGGGGAGCTCGAGCGTCGCTGGTGGACGTGTTTCCCCAAGCCAACACCAGAGTCCACCTTCCAGGACAACGAACTGCAAACTGTGTGGTGCCAGTTTCTATCCCCCCCCACCCCCCACCTAAGCTATTACTGGAAAAAAGACAAACTGTCACAGAAGAGGGTGACGAAGGGAAAATTGTGGGTGTTCCTCATGTGGAAGAGGAAAACGAACAGACTTCTTTTCTTTGTGGTGTCTAATTAAGTATTGTATCATGTCTGTGATTTTTTGTTAAAGTATTTGGAGTAAATGTTTTGTATCTGTTTATTCCAGGCTTTTGTTTGGATAAAGGTGAGAGAGCGTGAGAGAGCTGGCCATAACTTTAGTTTGAAAAGTTGCACGCGACAGACTCATTACCGTATTTAGCGCTTTCATGTATTTGTAGGGGATGAAAATGACCATTTACATGGTCAACAATCTCATAACCCAAATAAAAATGACTTTCGCTGTTACTGTCACAGATCCCGTAATCGGGTTTGCTCGTTTTGGTAGCCCACGCTTTCTCGCAATTCCATGATTTCTCTCACG
>JAAQRG010222668.1:0-10171 GCA_011634625.1 Babylonia areolata | reverse complement strand
GTGAATGAACTGTTGACATGACTGTCAGTGGCTGAAGACATGAACTGTTGACAGGACTGTCAGTGGCTGGAGACATGAAGTCAATGAACTGTGTTGACAGGACTGTCAGTGGCTGGAGACATGAAGTGAATGAACTGTTGACAGGAATCAGTGGCTGGAGACATGAAGACATGAACTGTTGACAAGAATCAGTGGCTGGAGACATGAAGACATGAACTGTTGACAGGAATCAGTGGCTGGAGACATGAAGTGAATGAACTGTTGACAGGGATCAGTGGCTGAAGACATGAACTGTTGACAAGAATCAGTGGCTGGAGACGTGAAGACATGAACTGTTGACAGGAATCAGTGGCTGGAGACATGAAGTGAATGAACTGTTGACAGGAATCAGAGGCTGGAGACATGAAGTCAATGAACTGTTGACAGGACTCAGAGGCTGGAGACGTGAAGACATGAACTGTTGACAGGAATCAGTGGCTGGAGACATGAAGTGAATGAACTGTTGACAGGAATCAGAGGCTGGAGACATGAAGTCAATGAACTGTTGACAGGACTGTCAGAGGCTGGAGACATGAAGTCATGAACTGTTGACAGGACTCAGAGGCTGGAGACATGAAGTGAATGAACTGTGTTGCAGGAGAGCTGGACTGTCACCTACAGCCAGTGGGGAAGGAGATGTTTGTGTGTGAGGAGGAGGAGGAGTGGGAGGAGGAGGAGGAGGGGATGGGGCAGGAAAGGCCGGGCACCACCAAGCGCAAACAGTACTACATCAAGAAGGTCGGTGTCTGTGAGGTCACACCTGCCACAGTGTGGGAGTGCGGAGAGGGGAGGGGTGGGGGGGCACGTGTGTGCATGCACAACTGAAAGTGGAAGAACTGTTACAAGTGTTGAAAGAATGTGGTTGGTGCAGATGCCCTGTAAATATCGGTGAAACACCAAGACTCAGTGATAAACTGGAGTAGTAGTGTTGTAGGGTACAGATGTCCTGTGAATTTCACTGGAGTGCTTGTATTCAGAACAGATGGCCCATGAAATATCACTTAGCGGTGGTCGTGTTGACTACAGATGTCTTGCGAAGATTGCTGAATTAATAGTTTTGAGTACAGATGTTCCGTGGAATATCACTGGAGTACTGGTGTTGAGTACATATGTCTTGTGAATATCACTGGAGTGGTGGATATGAGTACAGGTGTCCTGTGAATATCACTTGAGTAATGGTGTTGAGTACAGATGTCCTGTGAATATCACTGGAGGGATGGTCTTGAGTACAGATGTCCTGTGAATATCACTGGAGTGGTGGATATGAGTACAGGTGTCCTGTGAATATCACTGGAGTGACGGTGTTCAGTACAGGTGTCCTGTGAATATCACTGGAGTGATGATGTTGAGTACAGATGTCCTGTGAATATCACTGGAGTGATGGTGTTGAGTACAGGTGTCCTGTGAATATCACTGGAGTGACGGTGTTCAGTACAGGTGTCCTGTGAATATCACTGGAGTGATGATGTTGAGTACAGATGTCCTGTGAATATCACTGGAGTGAAAGTGTTGAGTACAGGTGTCCTGTGAATATCACTGGAGTGATGGTGTTGAGTACAGGTGTCCTGTGAATATCACTGGAGTGATGGTGTTGAGTACAGGTGTCCTGTGAATATCACTGGAGTGATGGTGTTGAGTACAGATGTCCTGTGAATATCACTGGAGTGGTGGATATGAGTACAGGTGTCCTGTGAATATCACTGGAGTAATGGTGTTGAGTACAGGTGTCCTGTGAATATCACTGGAGTGATGGTGTTGAGTACAGGTGTCCTGTGAATATTACTGGAGTGGTGGATATGAGTACACGTGTCCTGTGAATATCACTGGAGAGGTGGTGTTGAGTACAGGTGTCCTGTGAATATCACTGGAGTGATGGTGTTGAGTACAGGTGTCCTGTGAATATCACTGGAGTGATGGTGTTGAGTACAGGTGTCCTGTGAATATCACTGGAGAGGTGGTGTTGAGTACAGGTGTCCTGTGAATATCACTGGAGGGATGGTGTTGAGTACAGATGTCCTGTGAATATCACTGGAGTGATGGTGTTGAGTACAGGTGTCCTGTGAATATCACTGGAGTGATGGTGTTGAGTACAGGTGTCCTGTGAATATCACTGGAGAGGTGGTGTTGAGTACAGGTGTCCTGTGAATATCACTGGAGGGATGGTGTTGAGTACAGATGTCCTGTGAATATCACTGGAGTGATGGTGTTGAGTACAGGTGTCCTGTGAATATTACTGGAGTGGTGGATATGAGTACAGGTGTCCTGTGAATATCACTGGAGTGATGGTGTTGAGTACAGATGTCCTGTGAATATCACTGGAGTGATGGTGTTGAGTACAGGTGTCCTGTGAATATCACTGGAGTGATGGTGTTGAGTACAGATGTCCTGTGAATATTACTGGAGAGGTGGTGTTGAGTACAGATGTCCTGTGAATATTACTGGAGTGGTGGATATGAGTACAGGTGTCCTGTGAATATCACTGGAGTAATGGTATTGAGTACAGATGTCCTGTGAATATCACTGGAGAGGTGGTGTTGAGTACAGATGTCCTGTGTTTCCAGACTTGACTGACCAGATACACATGGTGTTTTGTGTTTCCAGACAGCTGACGCCTTTGTGTCCAGCGGTCCCAAGCCAGAGGAGGAGGTGTATCTCTACTCCATCGCCATGACTCTGACAGGGCCCATCACTGAAGACCAGAACACCAGGGGCCGCAAAATCTATGCCCCTGAAGATTCCCTGCAGGCCTTTGGGGTTTTGCTGTCTTCACCCATACCCCATGTAGGTCACTGTGTTGTCTTTATGTTGTCTTCACTAGTATCCAGTGTAGGTCACTGTGTTGTCTTTATGTTGTCTTCACTAGTATCCAATGTAGGTCACTGTGTTGTCTTTATGTTGTCTTCACTAGTATCCAATGTAGGTCACTGTGTTGTCTTCACCCATGTAGGTCACTATGCTGTCTTTATGTTGTCTTCACTAGTATCCAATGTAGGTCATTGTGTTGTCTTTATGTTGTCTTCACTAGTATCCAATGTAGGTCACTGTGTTGTCTTCACCCATGTAGGTCACTGTGCTGTCTTTATGTTGTCTTCACTAGTATCCAATGTAGGTCATTGTGTTGTCTTTATGTTGTCTTCACTAGTATCCAATGTAGGTCACTGTGTTGTCTTTATGTTGTCTTCACTAGTTTCCAATGTAGGTCACTGTGTTGTCTTCACCCATGTAGGTCACTGTGCTGTCTTTATGTTGTCGTCACTAGTATCCAATGTAGGTCATTGTGTTGTCTTTATGTTGTCTTCACTAGTATCCAATGTAGGTCACTGTGTTGTCTTCACTAGTATCCAATGTAGGTCACTGTGTTGTCTTCACCCATACCCTATGTAGGTCATTGTGTTGTCATTATGTTGTCTTCACCAATATCCGATGTAAGTCATATTGTGTTGTCTTCACCCATACCCTAGGTCATTGTGTTGTCTTCACCCATACCCCATGTAGGTCACTGTGTTGTCATTATGTTGTCTTCACCAATATCCGATGTAAGTCATTGTGATATCATTATGTTGTTTTCACGAATACCCCATGTAGGCCACTGTGTTGTTTTCACCAATACCCCATGTAGGCCACTGTGTTGTTGATAACAGACTGTGTGTGTTGTCAGGTACCCAGCTTTCCTGTGTACACGCGATCAGGGGAGGTGACTGTGTGGCTGGATCTGCTGAAGAAGGGAGACTACTCCCCGGAGCAGCTGGAGAAGTTGGTGGGCTTCCATCACTTTGTCTTCTCCTCTGTGCTGCACCTGGAGAAGGACCCCATGCTCTTCTCCCCGGAGTCGGCCAACGTAGGGCTGCTCATCGTGCCACTCAACACTCACACTGGTTAGTACACCCCCATCCCCCTCAACACCATTGGTTAGTACCCTCCATCTTTACACAGTGGTCAGTACCCTTCTCTTCCACACTCTCTGGTCAGTACCCTCCCCTTTAACACACAGTGGTTAGTACCCTTCTCTTCCACACTCTCTGGTCAGTACCCTATCCCTCAACACACAGTGGTTCTTATCCTACACCTCAACTCACAGTGACCTCATCACGCAGTGGTTCTTACCCTCTCCCTCATCACGCAGTGGTTCTTACCCTCTCCCTCATCACGCAGTGGTTCTTACCCTACACCTGAACACACAGTGGTTCTTACCCTACACCTCATCACGCAGTGGTTCTTACCCTACACCTGAACACACAGTGGTTCTTACCCTACACCTCATCACACAGTGGTTCTTACCCTCTCCCTCATCACGCAGTGGTTCTTACCCTACACCTGAACACACAGTGGTTCTTACCCTACACCTCATCACGCAGTGGTTCTTACCCTCTCCCTCATCACGCAGTGGTTCTTACCCTACACCTGAACACACAGTGGTTCTTACCCTACACCTCATCACGCAGTGGTTCTTACCCTCTCCCTCATCACGCAGTGGTTCTTACCCTACACCTCAACACACAGTGGTTCTTACCCTACACCTCATCACGCAGTGGTTCTTACCCTCTCCCTCATCACTCAGTGGTTCTTACCCTACACCTCAACACACAGTGGTTCTTACCCTACACCTCATCACACAGTGGTTCTTACCCTACACCTCAACACACAGTGGTTCTTACCCTACACCTCAACACACAGTGGTTCTTACCCCACCACCTCAACTGATGGTTCTTACCCTACACCTCATCACACAGTGGTTCTTACCCTACACCTCAACACACAGTGGTTCTTACCCTACACCTCATCACGTGGTTCTTACCCTCTCATCATGCTGGTTCCTTGCACCCTACACCTCATCACACAGTGGTTCTTACCCTACACCTCAACACACAATTGGTTCTTACCCTACACCTCATCACACAGTGGTTCTTACCCTACACCTCATCACACAGTGGTTCTTACCCTCTCCCTCATCACGCAGTGGTTCTTACCCTGTGAATGGAGCTTTGTTGTGTGCAGATGGCCAGCTGGACATTGAATGGAGCTTTGTTGTGTGCAGATGGCCAGCTGGACATTGAATGGAGCTTTGTTGTGTGCAGATGGCCAGCTGGACATTGAATAGAGCTTTGTTGTGTGCAGATGGCCAGCTGGACATTGAATGGAGCTTTGTTGTGTGCAGATGGCCAGCTGGACATTGAATGGAGCTTTGTTGTGTGCAGATGGTTGGCTGGACATTGAATGGAGCTTTGTTGTGTGCAGATGGCCAGCTGGACATTGAATGGAGTTTCGTGGAGCAAGTGAACCAGAAGAGCATCGTGCAGAAAGGAAATGTTTTTGACGGCAACCGCCAGGAGTTCCAGTTCCAGCAGCGACAGTTTGAGGATGCGGTGGTGATGCCGTCCTACCGCAACATGGACCAGCCGCAGCACTTCTACGTGGCGGAGATTCGGCACGACCTCTCCCCCCTGTCCCCGTTCCCGTCCCCGGAGCTGTACAAGACGTTTGCAGCATACTACACGACCAAGTACGGCCTGACGCTGACCAACATGGACCAGCCCCTACTGGACGTCGACCACACCTCTGCTCGCCTGAACCTGCTGACCCCGCGCTACATGAACCAGAAAGGTCGTGCCCTGCCCACTTCCAGTCAGGAGACCAAGAGAGCGCGGCGGGAGAACCTGCAGCAGAAACAGATCTTGGTGCCCGAGCTGTGTGACATCCACATCTTCTCCGCCTCCTTGTGGAGGAAAGCCGTGTGCCTGCCAGCCATTTTGTACCGCATGAATTACCTGCTCCTGGCCGAGGAGCTGCGGAAGCAGATCGCCGGGGAGACGGGCATCGGCAAGGTGGACCTGGACCCTGACTTCCGCTTCCCACGCCTGGACTTTGGGTTTGAAACCAACCCTGAAAAACTGCAGCTGGCCGACCAGAGCACGTCAGAGCCAGCCGCTGACCAGGACAGTGCTGTCACCACACACACACAGAAAGCTGGAGGCACAGCAGAGGATCAGGGAGAGAAAGCTGGCATTGTCACAGGCATAGACACGGTGAAGAAAGATGTGGGTGGGGAGGGGAAGAGTGAAGATGACAGACAGACAGAGGAAGACAGTGGCAAGAGAGCAGCACAGAATGTCCGCAAGATGACGGGTGACGATGGTAGGTCAGAGGTCATCAGGGCAGCAGCTCCTGGAGATGTGAGTCCTGACGAAGACAGGACAGACACTGGAGCATCGTCTGATTCCGACTCTGGTGTGGTGCTCAGCGAGTCTGAAGGTGGACGGAAAAACACGGCCTGTGTGGGCAACAACAGACTGAGGGAGGAGGAGGGTAGTGCAGAGAATGTTTTACATTGTTCAGAGTGTGTGTCGGACAGTACTGTGTGTGTGACAGGCACAGTGAGAGACACCTGTTCACACAGACCGACTGGTGTTGTAACAGCTGGTCAGGGAGGGAACGTGACCACAGCAAGGGATAGTATATCTATACGGCACGGCACAGACAGTAGTTCCACTCTGCAGGGCACAGACAGTAGTTCCTTATTGCATGGCACAGACAGTAGTTCCACTCTGCAGGGCACAGACAATAGTTCCACTCTGCAGGGCACAGACAATAGTTCCACTCTGCAGGGCACAGACAGTAGTTCCACTCTGCAGGGCACAGACCTCTGTGTGGAGAGTGGCAACAAGGGTCAGTGTGAGGTATTTGTCACTCCATCCTCCTCCAGGAATCCCTCCCCCACACCCTCAGAATCTGACAGCGAGTATGAAGATGCTGTGGACTTTGGTTCTGATGCAGCACAGCCCTCAGCTTCTTCCAGTGGTGAACAAGGCTCCTGTGTGGACTCCTCTCTCCTGCATGAGGGGGGCGAGGATGGATTAAATGAGAGCCATGGAAGTGTCACTGTCATCCCTGCTGAGTGCAGCATGAATGCAAAGGACATTGGTTCCTCTGTGCCTGCCTGTGTGTGTGACAGTGGTTCCCCTGTGTACACCTGTGTGTGTGGTGGTGCCCTCAGCTCTGACTGCAGGTCCAGCAGTGTGGAGGGACCACAGCCAGCAGACCAGAGGGAAGTCCACCCGAGGTCCTATCTTTCCTCACCTCCCTCTTCTGCTCCTGACCCGTCCACATCCCCCACACCCAACAGTGCCCACACCAACCACGCAGTCATCGTAGAGGAGTGTCAGGACTCCCAGCCCATCAGCAACAGCAGAAAGGGGAGTGTGGAGGAGTGTGAGGAGTTCCTGGACGTGACTGGCACCAGCAGCAGCGGCAGCAGGAAGTGGCGCCCCCACCTCCCCAACCACTCTGACACCTCCTTCACCCTGCCGGGGAATCATGTGCACATCACCTTCGACCCCATGAGAGAGGGCAAGGACAGCGGGCTGGACAGGGACTGGGCCCACACCACCGCCTCCACCAACTCTGGGATAGAGTGGGGATGCGGGGAAAGCCTGACCACCTTTGAGGTTTCTGGCAGCTTGGAGGAAATGTCTGCCTCAGAGAGCCAAAGTGCTGCATCCTCCAGTGCATTCACAGTACAGGCTTCACGGGACACAGTGATACCATCATCTGTACACCCTCCCTGTGACACTCCTCCACAAGACACAGTGATACCATCATCTGTACACCCTCCCTGTGACACTCCTCCACAAGACACAGTGATACCATCATCTGTACACCCTCCCTGTGACACTCCTCCACAAGACACAGTGATACCATCATCTGTACACCCTCCCTGTGACACCCCTCCACAAGACACAGTGATACCATCATCTGTACACCCTCCCTGTGACACTCCTCCACAAGACACAGTGATACCATCATCTGTACACCCTCCCTGTGACACCCCTCCACAAGACACAGTGATACCATCATCTGTACACCCTCCCTGTGACACTCCCCTCCGCTGTAAGACACACCATCATCACTGGACATCTCGTGTACACCCTCCCTGTGACACTTCCTCCACAAGACGCCCCATCATCACTGACATCTGTACACCCTCCCTAGACACTCCTCCACAAGACACACACCATCATCACTGACATCTGTACACTCCTCCCTGCACCCCCTCCACAAGACACAC
The DNA here is from genome assembly GCA_011634625.1 of Babylonia areolata. Taxonomy (NCBI): domain Eukaryota; kingdom Metazoa; phylum Mollusca; class Gastropoda; order Neogastropoda; family Buccinidae; genus Babylonia; species Babylonia areolata. The sequence continues at coordinate 2,070 of JAAQRG010222668.1, read as the reverse complement.
CATCATCACTGACATCTGTACACCCTCCCTGTGACACTCCACAAGACACACCATCATCACTGACATCTGTACACCCTCCCTGTGACACTCCTAGTCTTCCACAAGACACACCATCATCACTGACATCTGTACACACACCCTGTGACACCCCTCCACAAGACGTCCCATCATCACTGACATCTGTACACCCTCCCTGTGACACTCCACAAGACACACCATCATCACTGACATCTGTTCACACACAAGAAGGAAATCCTGCCGCCAGCACTGACACTGGGGTACAAGAAGGAAATCCTGCCGTGACTATCAGTGGCCTATCTAATTCATGTGCCAATGTTTCTTTGCCAGATACTCACTGCACAAATAAATCCACAAAAACAGCGGAGACCTTGTGCTCTGAACAGTCGGTTACATCGCCAGAGGATCAATCGACAAAGTGTGCAGAAACAGCAGAGAGTGAGGAGTGTGGGTGGGGTGGGGAAGACGCTCGTCCAGCCAGTGAATGGCTGCAGTTTGTGGAAAGTCAGTCAAACCGCAGTCTGGGTCCCTGTGTTGTGAACAGTCTGGATGAGGGGAGGTACAATCAGATTTCTGACACTGACATGGAGCACACAGAATTCAGTGCATTGACTACCAGCACAACAACACAACACTCTATACACATGGACACATCACACACAAACGCACACAGAGATAATGAGGGAATCACAGAAACACAGCACACAACACGCACAGACACACACAGAGACAGTTATGAAATCACAGAAACACAGCACACAACACGCACAGACACACACAGAGACAGTGATGAAATCACAGAAACACAGCACACAACACGCACAGACACACACAGAGACAGTGATGAAATCACAGAAACACAGCACACAACACGCACAGACACACACAGAGACAGTGATGAAATCACAGAAACACGGCACACAACACACACAGACACACACAGAGACAGTGATGAAATCACAGAAACACAGCACACAACACACACAGACACACACAGAGACAGTGATGAAATCACAGAAACACAGCACACAACACGCACAGACACACACAGAGACAGTGATGAAATCACAGAAACACAGCACACAACATGCACAGACACACACAGAGACAGTGAGGGAATGAGAGGAGCCAAGCAGCATCCAGACAGTAGGGACATGATGGAAGAAGAAGGAGAGGCAGACAATGGTTCGATCCCCTCAGTATCCAGTGCACAGGCACAAGGCAGCGGGAAGGGGCACAGCGCCGAAGACTGCAACACTCCCCCCTCCGCCTTCCCCATTGGCAACTGGAACAGGGAGCAGCAGAGGGTGAGGAGGAGCGAGGTGGAGGGTGGTGAGGGAGAGGGTGTGAAGGAAGAGGGTGAGGGTGGGGGAGGGCTGATCCGGCTGGATGAAGAGGAAGACCTGGCCATCTTCGTGGGCCCCAGCCCCTGTCTGCTGCTGCAGGCCCTCACCATGTCCAACGCCAACGACTTCTTCAGTCTGGAGCGCCTGGAGACCATCGGAGACTCCTTCCTCAAGTACGCCATCACTGTTTACCTCTACTGCACCTACCCTGCCACGCATGAGGGCAAGCTCAGCTATCTGCGCAGTAAGCAGGTCAGTCAGTCCGTCTGTGTACAATGATGTACATGTGTGTGAAGGGTGCTGTTTGTGTGTGTGTGTGTGCAGTGCTGTGTGTGTGTGTGTGAACAGTATCAGTATTAGTATCGGTAGCTCAAGGAGGCGTCACTGCGTTCGGACAAATCCATATACGCTACACCACATCTGCCAAGCAGATGCCTGACCAGCAGCGTAACCCAACGCACTTAGTCAGGCCTTGAGAAGAAAAAAAAAAATCTATCTATATATATATATATAAGCGTACATACATAAATAAATAAATAATAATTAAAAAAGATAGTGGTAATGAAAAAAAATGATAAAATAATAATAATAATAAATAAATAATTAAATAAGACAACAATGATGATAAATAAGCAATTTGGTGTCATATACTGTACCATGTCAAACTGATGCAAACTAGGCCCATTGGTTTGCTCTGCTTGGCCAA
>JAAQRG010222667.1:0-10150 GCA_011634625.1 Babylonia areolata | reverse complement strand
TCTGTGTGTGTGTGTGTGTGTGTGTGTGTGTGTGTGTGTGTGTGTGTGTGTGTTAGTGATTATATCATAATACATTAATATTAATTAAATGAAATATGATGAACAAAAGGCCTCAGTTGAACGTCGACAATAAATAAAATATTGTAAAGTTTAAGACAATTCAAACGTCGATAATTACGAACCAAACGTCCCTGGAAAGCAGTCACTTAAAACAACAGGCCACGATAACCTTAGTGAAGCACAACGCAGTCCACAGGCTGTTTAATCCAAATCATTCAGCAAAGCTAAATCATCTGACGGCCAACCAGTATGTCATTGTTAACAGCTGGATTTACAATGACCAGAGAGACACAGAGAAAAAAAATGAATCATTATTGTGAAAAGACCTCAGACGATTTGATCATTGAAAGTGCATTGGATAGTGTGCATAAATCTGTTTCTGCTAGTTCTCGTGTTTGAATGGTAAGATACGGCGCACATGGAGTTATAGCCGGTCAAGATTGTGTTCCCAACGACTCCAAAAATGGCCGCCGATCTTTCTTGGTCTCTGAACCGGGTTGCATGTGGAGATCTGCGCAGCGCAAAGCTTGCTTAGAGTTAGAAGAATGTTCCTAGTATAAGGAAATTACCTCGGAGTTGGGAACCCACCCCTGATCCCTTACACTTCGGAACGATCTTTCTCCTCCGATTCATCGAATCCCTACTCAGCTCTATAGTTTTCATGGAAACAAATGTTTTGTTTTGTTTTTTCTTGTGTTTTCTTTTCTTATCTTTTCTTGAGTCCTTTGTTTATTGCCTCTGCCGCATCAGGTAGTACCACTGGTACTCGTAGTAATAGCAGTAGTGGTGGTAGTTCTAGTGAGAGCGAGAGAAAGAGTGCGAGTGTGAGTGTGTGTGTGTGTGTGTGTGTACGCGCGCGCGCGCGCGAGTTTGTTTGCCTATGAACCTGGGCAATTGACTCAATTGACTCATGGCAATTGACTCAATTGACTCATGGCAATTGACAAATCATAAAAATATTTTTTACGGTCAAAACATGCAAAACCTTCCCAAAGTGATCAGACTACAGCATCATTATTTTCGAAAGTCCGAGAAACGTTCCAACAGAGTGTCCATAATCAGTTCCATCACCATCACACATATGTCCTGTCTGCACGCGACAAATAACGACAGCCCTGTGGCCGGAACATGGTGCCGACAAATCCCAACAGGCGATGCTCTGCCAAACATTGGAACCACATTAACCCTGCTGGTAAGTGTAATTACTCCCCCGTTCCGGGACATAAACGAACGCGCTCACTGTATAATGACCGTGGTTGTGGTCTTGGCTGAGCACACAGAGTTCACTGGAGTCCTTCCTAACTGATCACGTCTCGTCCCCGAGGACTGGACAGTTAAGATCTCTCTCAGTCAGCCGTCTGTCTGTGTTGTGTCTAATTCAACTACGTTCTCACTGTTCCACTCTTTATTTTCTGTGTACATCTCTGTATATATCTCTCCATCTCCGCCTGTCTCTTTTTGTCTCTCTTTCTCTCTCTCTCGGGGCTCACGTGGCGTGACGCGAAGCGACAGGGCGACATTTGAGAGAGCTGTGTAAAAATCGTCAGTTCTGTCTCAAAATGGGCTTCTAGCGACTGTGGAAAAACCCCTGTCTGCCCTGCTAGCAAACCGACAATGCCTTAAGTTGGAAAGTGGTAGGTGACGGCGACAGCACGGTGGTCGTTTTGCGACTGAAGCCAGTGGACTCGTCAACAACAATGGCGGACCCCGTCTTGAACCGCAGCACCTAAATACAGTATATCAGGAAGAAATCGCCCAGTCTGATCAGACGAGACCAGGCAACAGAAAGAAAAGCAGGCAAGTGTCGCAGCTGGTGCTGAACGTGTTTTAAAAGGACAGTCTTTTTCTGACAATCGATCCAAACAAATTGATACAACAGAGACACACAACACATTCTGACGGTGTGCGCGGATCAGAACGAAGAGCCAGCAACAGGTGTGACAGACAATTTGGATCTTCTTTCACCATCAGACTGCGACACCTCTCACTGCCTTCAGCAACCGGACAATGACAGTGAGTCAGCAACTGAAAGTACTGTGGCCGGGTTCGATGCTGGCGTTGTGAAAATAACGTTGCTACTTTGACAGACAGGTCAATACAAAGACGTTTGATGGACAGACACAGAAGTACAGCATTTCGAAAAATCTGTTTATATTGGTCTGATAGTGCAGATGTATTATTGTGTGAATCAGATGATATTGTCCTTCAATACTCGAGCAGCTCAAATAGTGATGTAGATTGTACATACTGGTTTGTAAAACAGGACGGTGATGTAGATTGTACATACTGGTTTGTAAAACAGGACGGTGATGTAGATTGTACATACTGGTTTGTAAAACAGGATGAAAAGCACATGTTAGAAGAAGAACGTGTTAAGCTGTCCAAACTGAGGAAAGGAAAATGCACCCACAACACACAACACATCGACACCCCAACACGTGCAGAACGAGACCTGCAAACTCTTCGTGGCCTGATCCAGATTCATCTGGGTTCATGTGTTTGCTGCTGTGCCTCGCCTTGCCTACTTACCAGTCACAATCTCGATATTGACAATAATGATGGTGTCATAAAAAAATTATGATTGTACATTTTAAACAAAACAAAACAATGCCATGGTCTCCATGTCTGTGACATCGCGTCGCGCTTATGTTTGTTGTGTCGCATTGCTGAATAGGCTGAACAGCTTAATGGCAATAAAATTCGATCGCGCGCGCGCGCGCGTGCGTGTGTGTGGCCGTCCATGAACCTATTGAAGCCACCAGCAAAGCTAACAACAACACACACAACAACAAAACAGGCACTCAAAGTGAAAAGACGTCAGATTAAAGAAAGAGCACACACACACACACACACACACACACACACACGCGCGCGCACACGCACACAATCACACACAAGAACACCACCACCAACAACAACAAACGGACACGAGAGACAGAAGAAAACAGGGAAGAACCTAGAGACATCCTGACAACCTAGAAACGAAACGTAACAATTGTTCATTTACTTTTTTTTTTTCTTGACGAGGGCAGAGGAGGAAACAACTGCTATTTAGCATCCAGCCCGCAAGGACAAAAACCCACCCAACCATCCAACCAACCCCAAAACAAATCAAAACAAAACGTACAACAAAAATGTAAAAAAAAAAAACAACTGGAAAGAATGAGTGTGAGATATGTTGAGGAAAAACATACCCAGGTCGCTAAGTAGACTGAAAGAATCCACATTCGATTGTGACAGTTTCAGTTTCGGTTTCAGTTTCTCAAGGAAGTGGTCACTGCGTTCGAACAAATCCGTGTGTGTGTGTGTGTGTGTGTGTGTGTGTGTGTGTGTGTGTCTGTGTCTGTGTCTGTGTGTGAGTCTGTGTGTAAATCTAATCAAAATCCAATCACCTTTCTCAACGCTGTGCATTGACATTTCCGACTGTCCGTTTTTATTTGTTCATTGGCGTTTGTTTCATTCAACATAACTTTCCTTAACCCCTTTACTGCTGTTGACGAGCGTTCTCGTCAGTGAAGGGCTGTTACCTCACTGAGATCACACAGAGTTTACAGGTCAGGACGTCAGTGAAGGGCTGTTACCTCACTGAGATCACACAGAGTTTACAGGTCAGGACGTCAGTGAAGGGCTGTTACCTCACTGAGATCACACAGAGCTTACAGATCAGGATGTCAGTGAAGGGCTGTCACCTCACTAAGACAAAGCTTACAGGTCAGGATGTCCGTGAAGGGCTGTCACCTCACTGAGATAAGACAGAGCTTACAGGTCAGGATGTCCGTGAAGGGCTGTCACCTCACTAAGATAAGACAGAGTTTACAGGTCAGGGTGTCAGTGAAGGGCTGTCACCTCACCGAGATGTGACACAGAGCTTACAGGTGATGGTGTAATTGAAGGGCTGTCACCTCACTGAGAAGACAGAACTTACAGGCCAAGATGTCAGTGAAGGGCTGTCACCTCACTGAGAAGACAGAACTTACAGGTCAGGATGTCAGAGAAGGGTTGTCACCTCACTGAAATCACACAGAGCTTACAGGTCAGGATGTCAGTGAAGTTCTGTCACCTCACTGAGATCACATTGAGCTTACAGGTCAGGATGTCAGTGAAGGGCTGTCACCTCACTGAGATCACATAGAGCTTACAGGTCAGGATGTGAGTGAAGGGCTGTCAACTCACTGAAATCACACAGAGCTTACAGGTCAGGATGTCAGTGAAGGGCTGTCACCTCACTGAGATCAGACAGAGCTTACAGGTAAGGGTGTCAGTGAAGGGCTGTCACCTCACTGAGATCACACAGAGCTTACAGGTAAGGGTGTCAGTGAAGGGCTGTCACCTCACTGAGATCACACAGAGCTTACAGGTAAGGGTGTCAGTGAAGGGCTGTCACCTCACTGAGATCAGACAGAGCTTACAGGTCAGGATGTCAGTAAAGGACTGTCACCTCACTGAAATCAGACAGAACTTACAGGTCAGGATGCCAGTGAAGGGCTGTCACCTCACTGAGATAAGACGGAGCTTACAGGTCAGGATGTCAGTGAAGGGCTGTCACCTCACTGAGATAAGACAGAGCTTACAGGTCAGGGTGTCAGTGAAGGACTGTCACCTCACTGAGATCACACAGAGCTTACAGGTCAGGGTGTCAGTGAAGGGCTGTCACCTCACTGAGATAAGACAGAGCTTACAGGTCAGGGTGTCAGTGAAGGGCTGTCACCTCACTGAGATAAGACAGAGCTTACAGGTCAGGGTGTCAGTAAAGAGCTGTCACCTCACTGAGATCACACAGAGCTTACAGGTCAGGGTGTCAGTGAAGGGCTGTCACCTCACTGAGATAAGACAGAGCTTACAGGTCAGGGTGTCAGTAAAGAGCTGTCACCTCACTGAAATCAGACAGAGCTTACAGGTCAGGATGTCAGTAAAGGGCCGTCACCTCACTGAGATCACACAGAGCTTACAGGTCAGGATGTCAGTAAAGGGCTGTCACCTCACTGAGATCAGACAGAGCTTACAGGTCAGGATGTCAGTGAAGGGCTGTCACCTCACTGAGATGAGACAGAGCTTACAGGTCAGGATGTGAGTGAAGGGCTGTCACCTCACTGAGATGAGACAGAGCTTACAGGTCAGGATGTGAGTGAAGGGCTGTCACATCACTGAGATCACACAGAGCTTACAGGTCAGGATGTCAGTAAAGGGCCGTCACCTCACTGAGATGAGACAGAGCTTACAGGTCAGGATGTCAGTGAAGGGCTGTCACCTCACTGAGATGAGACAGAGCTTACAGGTCAGGATGTCAGTTATTTTTCTCCATTTGGACCTTTTTCTTGATCGCACTGCATTTGGTCAGCAACATTAATTTCACTGACAAGTAGTGGTTGAATTTCGAATTTATACTCCACTACATTCAATTCACGAAGATTCAGCATTCAAAGGGTTGATCGGTTCAGCGTTCAAATTGTTCAGGCAACCTGATCATGTTTCTAAGCATAATTGCAAATGGCCCTGTCGGTCTGTCTGTCTGGCTGGCTGGCTGTTAATGTCGATCTCTGTCTGTAATCCTCTCTTTGTCTCTCTCTCTGCTTGTTTTTCTCCCGTCTTCCTGTATGCGCCCCCTCCCCCCCCCCACCCCCCCCCGCCCCACCCTCTCTTTCTCTCTCTGCTTTTCTCTCATTCTGTCTGTCTGTCTGGTTTTCTCTGTCTCTATCTGTGTGTCTCTGTCTGTCTGTCTCTCTCTATCACCCTCTCTTCCTGTATCTCTGTCTCTTTCTCAGTGTTTCTGTCTGTCTGTCTCTCTTTCTCTCTCTCTCTGTAAGCCAACCGGAGAGCAAAATGACATCGGCAAACTTAAGACCCGAACATTTCAACAGCACCTGGTACTAGCCTAACTGTATTCCATGCCTACCTTTCCCTGACACTTCCACAGTTAATTCATTCCAAAAACAAAAGAAAACGAAGGGGGAAAAAAGTAATTTCAATCAAATGAGGTCTCAAGAATCATTCTCGCCACGGGGATAGCTAAAAAAAAAAGAAGGGAAGAATCAATTCCTTTTTCACATACACGATCCAAGACTGACTGAATGCGAATGACAATGAAGCGGACAGAACGCAATTAACTGTGAATCTAGACAAGTCAAACTATTGTCTGAGGGTCATTTATCTCAATGGGAAGAATATCCACAGTATGGTAATGTAGAAATAAGAGATGACTGCATATAAATATCCATGACTAGGTAGAGCTTGAAAACGTGACGGCCAGACTAGGGGAAAAAAGGAGCAACAGAAATTCTGAAGTCTGCGAAGAAACTGAAAGCAACTGATCCATCTTTTTAACTTGTTCGTTACAGCAATGGAGCCAATGCTAACTTAATGCACCAAACATATGGTGCCATAATGAAAATATTGAGATTGAAAATGTACACACCTTAGCCATAAAGAGATTTATGAATGTTCCACTGCACTCATTGCACTCATACGGCGACTCTGGAAGATATCCTCTGTATTCCGAGCCTTTTGTGAAATGCATCAAATACTGGTTAAAGCTTACTCGGCTCCCTAAACAGACTCTGCAGACAGGCAACGGTTACTCCAGCAAGTTGTGCTAGGTAACTATCTGGGTGGCTAAAGCAAAACAATTTCTTACTGTAAACGGGTTTGGTATTGTATGGCTTAGCCAGGAAGTTGGGGATGAAAGGGGGTTTATATCGAAATTTAATGATCGTTAAGTGTCTTGTAATAAGCAAAATGGGCATTCGAAGATGGATGATTATATGAAGTATTATTGATTCCATTCCGACCGGCGCAGTAGCCGAGTGGTTAAAGCGTTGGACTCTCAATCTCAGGGTCCCGGGTTCGAATCTTAGTGATGGTGGGTAAAGGGTGGAGATTTTTCCGATCTCCCAGGTCAACACATGTGCAGACTTGCTAGTGCCTGAGCCCCCTTCGTGTGTATACTCAAGTAGAAAATCAAATACGCACGTTAAAGATCCTGTAATCCATGTCAGCTTCGGTGGGTTATGGAAACAAGAACATACCCAGCATGCACACCACCGAAAGTGGAGTATGGCTGCCTACATGGCGGGGTAAAAACGGTCATACACATAACAGCCCACTCGCGTACATACGAGTGAACGTGGGAGTTGCAGCTCACGAACGCAAAAGAAGAAGAAGAAGAAAATTCCATTCTTTCAAAAGTATGCAACATTTGGAGAAAGTTTAGTAGTACTTACCAAGAAATGGTACAGCTAGAGATATACCAGCCAGATTTAGAAACGGAGCCTTAGGTTTAAAAGCTGAACGTGGGCGGTTTAGATCCGGAGAATTTTGCGGATAATGCGTGTATGGCGAGTATGGAAGGTGTGAGAGAAGATGAAGATCATTTCGTATTCCTTTGTAAAGCTTACGAAGATATTATGGCTGAGACTTAACCTTTCCATGTTGCTATTGAAAGAAGATAAACGTGTGTAGTTTGTTATCGTCCAATAACAACGACAACAACAACAATGATAATGATAACAACAACGACGACGACGACGATAATAATAATAATAATAATAATAATAATGGATACTTGTTGAGCGCTTTCCTCCCTTAAAGAGAACTCAAAGCGCTTCACATTAAACAAACACGCACACACGCAATGACTTACAAAAGGAAGAGGAAAAAATATAATGATTTGACGCACAAAAATATAAAACAGATTCAAAGATTAGGCGGATTACATTACTTGATTACACACACACACACACACACACACACACACACACACACAGAGAGAGAGAGAGAGAGAGAGAGAGAGAGAGAGAGAGAGACAGAGAGAGAGAGAGAGAGAGAGAGAGAGAGAGAGTTTGCATGGCTTATAACTGAATGCAGGATTGAAAGGCATGGAAGGTGCTAAGTATACGCGTTATCAGAAGGTGTGTTTTCAGACCAGTTTTAAAAGACTGAAAAGAGAAAGAGCGGCGAAGATCGTGAGACAAACTGTTCCAGACTGACGGAGCTGAATGAGAAAGAGAAAAAAAATCGCCGAAGGATCGGATTTTTAACACGGGGAGCAAGTAGCCGCCGTGAATCGGAAGATGAAGTAACAGTGAAGTAATAATGTAAAGTAATAATGAAGTAACAGGCTGATGACGGAGGTGGAAGAGTGCAGTTGATGATGGTGTCTGTGCTTGTTGTTAGGCACAGGCAATTACTAAACGATTAACTGAACTGGTTTTTCAATCGCTTTATTGACAACATTCGTTTTTGTTTAATTTCATTCGTCCAATACACTTGACGCTGACATTGAGAAACGTTCCTCCTTGACATGAGGGCCAATGTCAGTGAAAGCGTCTGAAGCGTCTCTCTCTCTCTCTCTCTCTCTATCACATTACTTTGAATGGATGGTCGAACTGCAGTTTGTGGTACAAATTGATTGATTTCGTTTTGGATTTGGTTTTCATCGATATTATTACTATTGATACATGTTGTTATTTGCATTATGAACCTCTATGTCATTAGGGCTGTAAAGCTATTGACATTCAAGTGTTCAGTGTTCTCTCTCTCTCTCTCTCTCTCCCTGTTTCAGGGTGGGGACAGTGCTTATCTATTATCCTCGAAAATAAAGAATTTGTCTTGTCTTGTCTTGTCTTGTCTTGTCTCTCTCACTCTGTGACTTTCACCTTCTTTCCCTGTCACTGACCCTCCCATCCCTTTCTCCCTCCCTCTCTCTGCCCCGCCCCCTCCTCGTCTATCTTAACCCCCATCATCACCCACTGCCGTTCTCTCTCTCTCTCTCTCTCTCTCTCTCTCTCTCTCTCAACCCTTTTCTCCTTATGTTTTTCTGGGTTGACTGACTGTATAATCCAACACTTCTGCCAAAGGACCAGATTGAAACAGACAGAGCAATGCATGTGTCTGAATGAGTGGAGTGTCAGCGCTTTGGTTTCAACAGTGTCTCTGTACAAGCTTCAGCAATATATAAATACTCTTACTTAGATAACAAAAACAGAAATAATACTGATCATCATAACAGCAACAGTAACAGCAGCAGCAACGACAACAACCACCACGACGACCGCCACCATCAACATTATCATCATCATCATCATTATTATCATTATCATCATCATCAGCATCATCACATTATTATATTATTATCATTATTATTATTATTGCTATTATCATCGTCATTATTGTTATCACATTACTATTATCTTATCATCATCACCATTATCATTATTATCATCATCATCAGAATTTCTGACTGTCGGCCAGTCTCACCTGCTCTCTCTCGCTCCTTCATTCTCCTCCTATTTATTTTCTCCTATGGGATTTCTTTATGTTGTGTGCATGCATGCTCCTTAAATTGCTGAAGCATCGAACTGCTGTGTCGTCGCAGCTGCGGAGCTGTTTCATCAGCCGAATTACCTTTCCCTGAATTTATGTCGTCTCATCTTCTCTGTCGTCTACAGAATGCTTTATTGTCCCCAGGATAGAAATTCACGTGTATGGCTATACAAACAAACGCACGAGAATCACAGTCAATCAGTTCGAATACACTGAAGAGAAAACACTCAAATTTCTAATGTTTAAATGCTGAACACAATGATCGCAATCATACTCTTACAATGATCGCAGTCTGGCAGTCAGTCATTCGATATGAATTCACGTGAAGGCATAAAATGAAATGCTCAAAGTAGTAAGTTAATGTAAACCTCGCATACAGTAATATACGCGTGGAATAAAGCACAATAACAGACAAGGTATAGATGTCATACTGAAATCAACAAAAATACAGACAGAATTTTAAAAGCAGCTGCAACTTCGAATCACCAGTGTCGCGCTGCTGTCGCTGTGCTGTGCACGCAGGGGTTTTTGTTTGTTTGTTTGTTGTTTTGTTTTTTTCAAATGTCATTTCCGTCTGTTTTGTTTTGTCTGTCTGTTTTTTGTTGTTGTTGTTGTCTGTACTCTGCTTACCTTTTTATCTGAACTTTCTCTCATATATGTCTGTGTCTACATACAGAAGGCATCAGTCTTTCTTCCCCTGTCTTGATGTTTCCAAAGCTCGCTCTCACGTCTGTCTGTGTCCTTTTGTCCATCTCCCTCTCTCTCTCTGCCC
>JAAQRG010222665.1:0-10140 GCA_011634625.1 Babylonia areolata | reverse complement strand
TGTGTGTGTGTGTGTGTGTGTGTGTGTGTGTGTGCGTGTGACTGACGCTTTACTTGATGACACTGGAAACAAATGATAAGCGAAGGCAGCTGTCAGTCGGCTCTACTCATGTAGACAGCCCGTTGTGCAAATGGACCACGTGTTAGTAAGTAAATCGATCGCAAAGGGCTCGGTCTCTGACCGAGGATAAGTGCCAAATAAGTATCAATAACAAAAACGACAACAACAACACAATCTCTCTTTCCACACGCATACCATTATCAGTAGCAGCTGGAAAACTAAGAAGGCGCTTGGGAAATGTATGGTGAAGAGGGTGTCAATATATACATGACAGCGAAAGTCACATCGTAGACCAGAATGACAAGTCGGGTGTAGACAACTGTATAATGTATCCCATAGTCAGAGACCCCACCCCCTTCTCTCTCTTTGTGTCTCTCTCTCTCTCTCTCTGTTTGTGTGTCTCTCTGTCTCTGTCTCTGTCTCTCTCTGTCTTTCTCTGTCTCTGTCTCTCTGTCTCTCTCTGCCTCTGTCTCTGTCTCTGTCTCTCTCTCTCTCTCTCTCTCTCTCTCTCTCTCTCTCTCTCTCTCTCTCTTCGCAAAAAAAGAAAGAAAAAAAAGAACGTTAAAAAAAATAAAATAATAATAATAAAAAAATAAAAAATCGCATTCTTTCTCTGTCACTCTCTCTCTCTCTGTCTGTCTCTGTGTCTCTATGTGTGTCTCTCTCACTGTCTTTCTCTCTCTCCCCTTCTCTGCGTCTCTCTTTCTGTGTGTGTGTGTGTGTCTTTCTCTGTCTCTTTGTCTCTGTCTCTGTTTCTCTCTGTCTCCGTCTCTCTCTGTCTCTCTCGCTCGTTTTATTGCACCCTCCCTTTCCTTTATCTCGTCTTTCCCCCGCCTCTATCTCTTTCTCTTGCACCCCTCCCCCCTCTCTCTTATTTCATCCTTCCTTTTCCTTCTCCCCCCCTCTCTCTCTGTCTCTATCTGTCTGTCTGTCTGTCTGTCTCTCTCCCTCCCCGCTTTGTCCAGGACTGTATAAGTAACACCGTCAATAAGTAGAGATCCTGGGAGTCCCTTCGGGGGGCTGGTGCCATATGTCCTGTCTGCTTCCTGGCGTCCTCTGGCTCTGGCAGTGTCTGGAACTTTCCCCTGAGGCGAGGCATGCTGGCGCCCCATTTGTCTGTGAGGATTTTTCACTGACCGACCGGTCTCCCCAAGAGGATGAGAAGAAGGGAGGGAGGGAGGGAGGGAGGTACACAGAGACAGACAGACAGAGAGAGAGAGACAGAGAGAGAGAGAGAGAGAGAGAGAGAGAGAGAGAGAGAGAGAGAGGTGGGATAGGAAAAGAAAGAGGATGGATTGAAATAGAGAAAGGGAGAATCGCAACAAAAAGAGAAAGAGTGTGGATGGGGAAAAGACGAGGAAAAGAAAAGGGAGGGGGTCAGTAAAATGAGCGAGAGGGAGAAAGCGAGAAAGAGAGAGAGAGAGAGAGGAATAGAAAGAGAGAGAGAGCGGGAAGGAGAGAAAGAGAGAGCGAGAAAGAGAGAGAGTGAGACAGAGAGAAATAGATAGAGCTAGAAAGGCATAAAAAGAGAGCGAGAAGAGAAGAAGAGAAATAGAGAGAAAGAGAGAGAGAGTGAGAAAGAGAGAGGGAGAGAGCGAGAAAGAGAAAAAAAGAGAGAGAGAGAGCGAGAAAGAGAGAGAGCGAGAAAGAGAGAAAGAGATAGCGAGAAAGAGAGAAAAGAGAGAGAAAGAGAAAGACAGCGAGAAAGAGAGGAAGAGAAAGAGAGAGCGCGAGAAAGAGAGAGGGAGAGAGGGAGAGAGCGAGAAAGAGAGAAAGGGAGAGAGAGAGAGAGACAGATATAGAGCGAGATAGCGAGAAAGAGAGAAAGAGAAAAAAAAAAGTAGCGGATGGAGAAAGGAGGGAAGCGTTAAGACAATAAACGGAATGTGAGGTTGGCAGAGAGACAGATCAATCGATCGATAGATAGACAGACCGACAGAAAGACAGACAGAGGAAATACGAAATACGAATGGTTTAGTCAGCAAAGACAATTTGCCCCTTGTGAAGGGGTGTGTACAGACGTTTTTGGGTTTGTTTTTTTTTTTCCCAAAAAGTATCATGTCAGCACGGTTTCTCACAAAGAGAAGAGAGAGAGAGAAGGGGGGGGGGAGAGAGAGAGAGAGGGGGAGAGAGAGAGAAATAGAGAGAGAGTGAGAGAGAAAGAAGAAAAGGAGAGAGAGAGAGAGAGAGAGAGAGAGAGAGAGAGAGAGAGAGAGAGAGAGAAGACAAGACAAAGACAAGACAAAATCTTTATTATCGAGGGCAATAGATAAGAACGTTACATGCTTTTATACATCCAGCCCTCGCCCTAAAGAGGGAATAAAGCTAAAGAAGCGAAAATTTAAAAAAAAAAAAAAAAAAAAAAAAAAAAAAAAGAAGAAAAAATCAAAACACAATTAAAATACACCATTATTCCACCAGTCACAGCCATTCTACAAAAACAAAGACAAAAAAATCATGAAACGCACGCCCGCGCGCACACACACACACACACACACACACACACACACACACACACTTACAAGAAAACAAACACACACACACAAAAACCAACAAACAACAAAACAAATAAACAAAACCCCTAAAGACGCAACTGAGAGAGAGAGAGAGAGAGAGAGAGAGAGAGAGAGAGAGAGAGAGAGAGAGAACGTTACGTTGTCATATATTTTGATATTGACTAACACAGACTACAAAGCTAATACCATGTTTTTATTTCCAACTTAAAAAAAAACAAAAAAAAAAAACACCAAAAACACCTAATTGTCACACTGATAGCTGCAGCATTAGGAATAATGTTTTATTAGAGTCAATCCCAAGTCAAGCAGAAAATCCATAAATCCCCATCAAATTTGAAGAAGTGTATAATAGTAATAGCAAACGTGAACATAATGCTTGCGACAATAACTTGACTTCTTCTCATCCGTCTATGACAAGGTCATTTTTCAAACGGAGATTAGACTGCTATGTAGCACTGCCTACGGATCTGACAGTTTCATCAACCGAAGAGCAAATCTGGATGATTAACTCTCTCCATACGAACGGCAAAAGAGGCGACGTTAACAGCGTTTCACCCCAATTACCACCATCAAAATATTGCAAGCGGAAGGCTCTTATACTGAAGAGGTGAATGTTGACAAAGAATACCACAATTCTGACGATGGAAGCTAAAGGTTGGGTCATTGAAACACCCACTGGACATCTGAGGGGTCTGTGTAGAGGAGAAGAGAGGAATGGCCGTACTGAGTGAGTTAAGGACGGAGACGTGAGAAAGGTGAAAGGGGTGGTGGGGATAGGGTTCGGGGATAGGGGCTGGGGGGAGGGGGAGGAGGAGGGTGCGGGGTTGGATCAGGGGATCACCGAACGGAGAGTGGCTGTAACTTGCATGCCCTCTTAGGATGAGGAGGAGGAGGAGGAGGAGGAGAAGTAATCGTCCATCTTTTGCCGATGAGTTCCTTGACCTAAAACTGTCGTTTTGATTCCTTGGGCTTTTTTTTTCTGTTTTGAAGTATTGCTGTTGTTGTTGTTGTTTTAATTGATGTTGTTACGATAATGATGATGATGATGATGATGTTGATGTTGATCATCATGATCATCATCATGATCATCATCATCATCGCTATCATCATTTTCATTACCATCATTTTCAATAAAATGAAGAGTACATTATGATCATTTCTTCAATACTAATTTGTTTATCTATTTTGTTTACATCCATAAACTGACATTTCTAGTAACTGATTTGTGGGCAATATGCAAATTACTTACCCACAGAGAGAGAGAGAGAGAGAGAGAGAGAGAGAGACAGACAGACAGACAGACAGACAGACAGACAGACAGACAGACAGACAGAGACAGACAGAAACAGAGACAGAGACAGAGAGACAGAGAGTCAATGACAGAGTTTCAGAATATCACCCCATGAAATAATCCACAAATATCTGTTCAACTTGATATTCCATTACACTTTTATTCTAATGTACCTGGCCATAAGATACGGTTCATATCACAAGAAATATCTCTCTCTCGAAGGAAAAAAAAAAGAAAGAAAGAAAGAAAAAGAAACCCATCAAAGGATGGGTATTATGTTCAATCATCGCTTCATAAACATATCATCTAGGTATGCTAAAAACTTCTTTTTTTTTTAATTAAAAAATAAAAATGGCCTAGACTTCATCTTATATCCTTTAGGCTATGAAAGCATACATTTCAAAGGGCAGCACAAATGCCTTTGATGTATCAATCCTCAAAAAAAAGCTACAATCAAAACACAACTGTTGCCGCTCTCACACGCTCTGTTTGAAAACCAAGACAGGTGGAGTGATGGCCTAGAGGTAACGCGTCCGCCTAGGAAGCGAGAGAATCTGAGCGCGCTGGTTCGAATCACGGCTCAGCCGCCGATATTTTCTCCCCCTCCACTAGACCTTGAGTGGTGGTCTGGACGCTAGTCATTCGGATGAGACGATAAACCGAGGCCCCGTGTGCAGCATGCATTTAGCGCACGTAAAAGAACCCACGGCAACAAAAGGGTTGTTCCTGGCAAAGTTCTGTAGAAAAAAAAAAAAACATTTCGATAGGAAAAACAAATAAAACTGCAAGCAGGAAAAAAAGAAGAAAAAAAAAGTGGCGCTGTAGTGTAGCGACGTACTCTCCCTGGGGAGAGCAGCCCGAATTTTACACAGAGAAATCTGCTGTGATAAAAACAACAACAAAAAAACAAATACTCAATACAAATTTCTCACAGGGAAAGTAAAGTAGCTCCATGATCCGTAGTCTAAGGCGTTTCATTTTTCAGTGGTTTTTTTTTTTACTAAGTGAATCAGAAAGCTATCCAAACAGAAGATAATAAAGACTTCGGGATCACACAAAAAAGAAAGAAAAGAAAAGGAAGAAAAAAAGAAGAAGAAAAACAACCCGAAAGGACATTATTCTCTCGTAAAAAAACAAACAAACAAACAAACGATCTCGCTGTTTTCAGTTTCGCACAACGATGTCGTTGAATTGGTAATTTCGCTGTCTCTCGACTTGTTTTGCGATACAGGAAACTTTGCTGATAGCGTCTGTTCTCCAGACTTGTTCTTTTTTTTGTTCGGTTTTAATTTCTACCCCCCACCCCCCATCCAACACCCTCTCACCCTCACCCGCTCGATCTCGTTTCCTCCTCATAGGACTTTCAAGAAACCGTATTCGGCATCAGAGTATGCGAAACACACACACACACACACACACACACACACACACACACACACACACACACACACACACACACACACACACACACACACACACACACACACACAAACTAACACACACACACACACAAACTAACACACACACACACACACACACACACACACACACACACACACACACACACACACACACATACACACAACACGCGCGCACACACACAAAGAGAAAAAGATCAACAACACACAGACAAATACAACATCATATAAATACTTGCATTGCATGATCGTCTGTACGAATACTATCTTCAATATAACATTCTTGTGAAATGAAGATGGACAATTACACACAAGAGACACCGACATAGACGCAGACACACAGACACAGACACAGACACACACAGACACACAGACACAGACACAGACACAGACACAGACACAGACACAGACACAGACACACACACACACACACACAAACACACACACACACACACACACACACCGATAAACAGACACACAGACAAGAAACACAAAGAGGACAGAAAGCGATCGAAACATAGACATACAAAAAAGACAGACAGACAGAGCAGACAGTCAAGCCACACTCAAATAAAACTAAAAAGCCACACAAGCACACATACACACACACGAACAGATAGACAGACAAACAGACAGGTGGACAGACAGACAAACAAACAGACATACAGACAGGTGGACAGACAGACAGACAGACAGGCAGAAACAAGAAATAGCCCCCCCCCCTCCCCCACCTGCACCCTCCCACGCCCCGAACATTAGCATCGATCACATTGTGTTTTATCGTTGGTGCCAAGGACATGGACCAAGCGCTTTCCCGCTTACCCCACGTCAGCCAGAGCGAACGACTCCCCCCAAAAACCACCCATCCCACAGCAAGTATTGTATGTATGACCCGCGGCCCCCTGCTGTCAACCCAATCGGTCAGCTAACCCCTCACGTTTCCAGCACTTATGTTGGAGTGGGTGGGGGGGAGGGGCTTGACCTGCCCCCCCCCCCCGCCCCCTCCACACACACCTCCCTCCCCCAGCAACCCCCAGCCACCCCACCGCGACCCTCCGCTAGTGAGTCACTGCCCATTAAGATGGACATGCCTTGATTTAGTGACTGCTGGCTTCTTCTACGTAGTACTATGACGTCTCTAGAGACACCAGGAGATGGTCGAGGCCGCTGAGTCAGCGAAGTGCCCGCTGCTGCTGTTACTACAGACAACGTGGGTACCTCGAAAGTCTGAGAGTAAAGGGTGTTTGATTAAAAACGAAATGCTAAATGCAAATATAACTTAAATCAAACAGACAAACACACTGTATTTTCTGAACGAAAAAAAAAAGAAGAAAAAAAAGTGAATGATACAGAAAAGCAACAAGACAAACCGATTTTAAAGAAAAAGACAGGAACAAGCAAGAAAGCGAGCAAAAGAAACGAAGACAGTGCTGACATCAAACTATCACAAAATTTATAAGCAACTAAAAGTTCATAACTTGAGACAGACCAACAAAGTAACTGAGCATGAGCCAAGCGTAGCCATGAACACCCGTAACAGACACTATCCAAAATACATAGGATCCATCGAAGAAAGACTGATAATTTGAGTTTATTGAAATGATTTTGTTTCCGCTTCGAAAAGCCACTTCAGGGCTAATCCTTTCGAACAACGCAACTTGCATTTAACCAAGACTCAAACTCTGAACAAGACCATTAGGGCTTTTTGCCGAGAGTCTTTTTTTTTCTTTTCTTTTTTTTTCTTCTTTTTTTGCCTCGACTTTACTAACAACCGAAGATCTGTGGGAGCGAGCGGGACAGGAACCAGTGGCCAAGCAGATACTACGGAGGAAGTGGGGCAGGATCGGACACACCCTCAGGAAGCCAGCGTCCAGCATCACACGCCAAGCCCTGACCTGGAACCCGCAGGGAAAGAAGAAGAGAGGCCGGCCTCGCAACAGCTGGAGGTGAGATACTGAGGCAGAGCTGAAGCAGCAAGGGACCAACTGAACTGGAATGGCCAGAACAGCCCAGAACAGAGTGCGATGGCGAGGGGTCGTCGATGGCCTATGCTCCACCAGGAGCGATGGGCATAATGATAACGAATTTACTAACAACATTCATTGTTCTTGATTTAAACTTCCTTACCAGGGAAAAACAGTCGAAAGTGGTGTTTCAAGTCATGAAATAATAATATCCAAAACAGTACACCTAAAACTATGTTCTGGAGATATATCACATACTCAAAACAATACGCCTAAAACTGAGATAAAGTTCTGGAGATAGACCACTCTAGATAAACTATGTTAATGTCCAGTCTTCCAGAGTTATTTCCCTTCTTCTGATGACGCCATCAATGGCGTCACTATCCACGTACGTGATACGTGCTCGGGCACGCAAGGGGTTATAACATTTCATGAACTAATAAGTTCCCTTGCTAGATGTGCAAACTTCACCACCCAATATGAATTCAGACACAGAGACGCTCGTCAAGGTGACGCCTCCTGGAGTAATTAAACTGAACTGAACTGAACTGAACTCGTCACTTGACACATGCCAAGTGCCTTCTTCACTTTACAGGTAATGGGAATGGGTGAGAAGAAAGAGACCTGGGTACAGCCCCTTTTCCTCTCTTTCCAAAGAGAGAAAGAAAGGATATCCTGTAGATGTTTATGCTAATCATTAAAGTGTATCTTCAGTTTCAGAATTCCATTCCTCTTGGCAAATGTTTTGTTATCTACGACTGAGCACAGGTCTACCCCCCCCCCACCCCCCCACCCCCCACCACCCCCCCAAAAAAAAGGAAGTCACGGTGCGTGAGGTTTTATTTTTCCTTTTTTTCTGTGATATTCTAGGTCAGTTGGTCACAACCATAACTCCAAACCGCATCTTTCTGCACATTAGTATACAGCTCATGAAATCCAGACAGCTCTGGATGATTCGGTCTTTCTGCCAGCAATGCCCTCAAGGGCAGACACCGAGTCCGAGAGAAGATTGGAAAACTATTGTAGGACCCTGTAAAACGGGTGCAGTAAGTTCAGCTGTACTGGCGGAACCGTCAGTGGAGAGACATTCCGAAAAATGGAGAGCTTGTCGTACGTAGAGAAAATGCCGCTTGAACGACCCGATCGCATGATATGGACCCGTTTGTTATTTAAAGAAAGCAAACGTTCAAGAGAGTTCATGCACTGCAGACATTAGAACCGTTGCTGGTTGTTGTTTTTTTTTTGTTTTGTTTTTTCTGGTGCTGCTGTTTTTGTTGTTGTTAATAACAGCAAGATCCGAGTGAACAACAGGAATTTTAAATGCCCAAGGCCAATTTTGAAGAAATAAAGAAAAAGGAAGAGGAGGAGGAGGAGGAGAAAAGAAGTAGAAGAAGAAAGAAGAGGACGAAGAGGAAGAAGAGGAGATAGACACATGTACACATAAACAGAAAAAGAAACCTGGCTGAATTTTAACGGATTTAGAACTTGACACAATGAGACCTTCGGGTTTAAAACTTGACACAGTGAGCCCTTCGGGTTTAAAACTTGACACAATGAGACATTCGGGTTTAAAACTTCACACAGTGAGTCCTTCGGGTTTAAAACTTGACACAATGAGCCCTTCGGGTTTAAAACTTGGCACAGTGAGCCCTTCGGGTTTAAAACTTGACACAGAGAGCCCTTCGGGTTTAAAACTTGACACAGTGAGTCCTTCGGGTTTAAAACTTGACACAGTGAGCCCTTCGGGTTTAAAACTTGACACAGTGAGTCCTTCGAATTTTAAAACTTGACACAATGAGCCGTTCGGGTTTAAAACTTGACACAGTGAGTCCTTCGGGTTTAAAACTTGACACAGTGAGTCCTTCGGGTTTAAAACGTGACACAATGAGACATTCGGGTTTAAAACTTGACACAATGAGACATTCGGATTTAAAACTTCACACAGTGAGTCCTTCGGGTTTAAAACGTGACACAATGAGACATTCGGATTTAAAACTTCACACAGTGAGCCCTTCGGGTTTAAAACCTGACACAGTGAGTCCTTCGGGTTTAAAACTTGACACAGTGAGTCCTTCGGGTTTAAAACTTGACACAATGAGACATTCGGGTTTAAAACTTGACACAATGAGACATTCGGGTTTAAAACTTGACACAATGAGATCCTTTAATCCTATCATTCTACCCATTGACCTAACAAAAAAGCAACAACAACAAAACAACAACAACAACAACAACAACAAAACAAATAAAAATAAAGTGAAGATGTGGAAGGAAAAACAGTAAAGAAAAATACACATACACGAAGAAAATTTAACAACACCGACAACAACAATCCCAATTTGAGCAAACAAGCAAATGTGCATTAACAACTCGTTTTTGCTTAGCAAAAGACAAAATTCTTTTCCCATGAAAATAAGAAAACAGCGAACGAAGGTTTGTTGAATATGTGTGCTGGAGAGAGAGAGAGAGAGAGAGAGAGAGAGAGAGAGAGAGAGGGGGGGGAGGGGGATCATGTTTTTCTCAATATTCTTTTTTTCTCTGTGTGTGTTTTTGTTTTTGTTTTAACAGTACGCAGTATTCACCGGAGTTTTTTGGCGAATTCTGTAATAACAATATTAACCCTGTCTGAAGTTGTCCATAAAGAAGCATAAAACCAAAATAGTGAAACTCATCAGCAGTATCGTTTGTGTAAAAATGAACATTATTTCAGCACGGAGACTTTCGATATCTATGGACAATAAACTCCAGACTACTGTCAAACTGTGTGTGGGGAATCAAGTGTCGCTACTGATGTGTGCGTGCACGACTATAGCTTGCGTGTTTTATACTCGTAAAATTTGACTGGGAACTGTGTATAATCTGATCACAAGGTGCGTTTTGTTTAATAATTC
>JAAQRG010222653.1:0-5000 GCA_011634625.1 Babylonia areolata | reverse complement strand
CTGTGTCCAACGACAGACGAACCGGACGGCGGAGGGTCCAACTACCCTCTGAGAGGCTCCAAGGTCACGCCCTGGGAGGGAGGACACCGAGTGCCCACCATTCTGCACAGCAAAACACTCCTACCTGACGCCCCTTACACATGGAAAGGTTTCATGCACGCCACTGATTGGTGAGTATCAGATGATGATCACGACGAGTCGAATATTACTTGGTGTGTGTGTGTAGGGGGGTAGGGGTTGGGTGTGAGGGTTGAGAGAAAAGGGGGAGGGAGGAAGAGAGGGAGAGAGACACAGAAAGTGGGGGATGGGGGCCGGGGGGTGGGGGTGGGGTGGGGGTGGGGTGGGGGCAGAAGAAAGGGAGAGAGGAAAGAGGGAGACAGAGAAAGATTCTGAATCTGATTCTGATTAATCATACAGCATTGCCTGTCATGAGGGGGTGCAATATACAACATTGTTAAACATTAATGTATGGGAACTGAGATTTAAAACTGTATGGATACTAGGATTTAACACTGGATAGATATTGGGGTTTAACGCTGCATGAGCACTGGGATTAACACTGGATAGATATTGGGGTTTAAAGCTGTGTAGGCATTGAAGTCTGCTGTGTGCAGGTACCCGACGCTGATGCAGGTTGCAGGATTTTCTGTGAACGAATCCAACATGGATGGCATGGACAACTGGGAAAGGATTGTGAACAACAGTGACAGCAGGAGGACTGAGTTCATATACACCATCAACGAAATCTGGAACAACTCTGCCTTACGGTGGCATAACTACAAGCTGGTCAATGCTGAACACCCTTGGCCTGGTCAGTAGGAAAAGGGGTGGATGGGAAAGGGTAGGTAGGTGGATTAGCTGGAAAAGGGTGGGCTGGCTGGGGTAGTGGGGAAAGGGTGGCTGGTTAGCTCTGTTGGTACAACAGAGTCAGTCTGGCAGTCCAAATTTTGTAAGTTCAAATCACAGATAGCCAACATTATGATCGATATAATCGTGTCACTGCCCAGCTTAACATCGTGTCATTCTAGTGGTGCCAGTGTAGTGTCGGAAAGGTCCCTTCTCCCCACTTTCCTGAGATGGTCACCCTGTTGGACATATAACCTGAGGTGTGTGTGTGTGTTGACGTTAAACCTGAATGCAACTAACTAAGTAGCTGGTGAAAAAGGGATGGGTAAGAGGATGGAAGAGGGGGTTTGGAGATGGTGTGGGGGGAGGAGGGGAGGGGGAGTTGAGGGGAAGTGGAAGTGTAAGGAATATGTATGCTTAGATGGACTTGAATATCAATCGTAATCCATACACAAGCATACAAGCATTACACTAGTCTCATGGTGGGACCTGACCCTGACTGACCCCGTGAACTGCTGGAGCCATGACGGGCGCAATAGCCGAGTGGTTCAAGCGTTGGACTTTCAATCTGAGGGTCCCGGGTTCGAATCACGGTGACGGCGCCTGGTGGGTAAAGGGTGGAGATTTTTACGATCTCCCAGGTCAACATATGTGCAGACCTGCTAGTGCCTGAACCCCCTTCGTGTGTATATGCAAGCAGAAGATCAAATACGCACGTTAAAGATCCTGTAATCCATGTCAGCGTTAGGTGGGTTATGGAAACAAGAACATACCCAGCATGCACACCCCCGAAAACGGAGTATGGCTGCCTACATGGCGGGGTAAAAACGGTCATACACGTAAAAGCCCACTCGTGTGCATACGAGTGAACGTGGGAGTTGCAGCCCACGAACAAAGAAGAAGAAGAAGAAGAATAAGCTGGAGCCATGACTGGCACCACAACAAATCTGGGTACTGCTGTACAGGCGTGTGTGTGTGTGTGTGTGTGTGTGTGTGTGTGTGTGGGGGGGGGGGGTGATGTGAGTTGAGCTTTGTACGAGGGCTAACACCATGGAGTCAGAGCAGACGTTCTGGTTCTGATTCATTATCGGTACCGGCATTCGTGACAGGGACACTTGGGTTGAATCGGTCAGCAGCTAGACAGCTAGACGCCTGATACAACGTTCACCAGTGATCGGGGTTCAAGATCCTGTTTCGGTTTGGCACTGTGTCCTTAGGAATGGCACTTTACTCCGATTTTCTTCACTCTACCAAGCTGGGGAAGGTTAAGAACGCTGAAGAAGAGGAAGATAAGGCCCGACCTTCCTGCGCTGAGCCCTAGACACAGTGGGTATGAATTCACTGCCCCGACACCCCAATTATGGAACCTATTCGTGTCAAAGTCCCATGCCACTTTCCTGCATTCTGAGGTCAGAGCTAGCGTCCAGACCACCACCTGAGGTTTTGTAGAGGGGGAGTTAAAATCCCAGTCCCAGTGAATGGAACCTCAAGACCCGGTTGCGACATGTAATGTCACCCCTGCATGGACTGTCACCGGCGACAAAGCGTGCAGCCTTCACTGCACAAAATTCTTGTCACCCCTCTGCACTGGTGCTGTTGTGAGGAGTGAGTGAGGAGTTGTGACTAACTTTTACGACCCAGCGTAGAGTCGTTGAGGGCTGTGCCCTCGCAGATAAGATATCACACACACACACACACACACGCACACACACACACACACACACACACACAGAGTGACAGTAGCCAAACCTGACCCATCCACTCTTAATTTTTACAATTGACTCAAGACACCGAACCCACTGAGTGAGAAGTTGTTGCGTAACTTTTATGACCCAGTGTGGCGTCGTTGAACAGCTGTGCCCTCGCGGATAAGATAACACACACACACACACACACACACACACACACACACACACAAACATGCATGCATACTCATACACATTCACACACACGCCAAATACACCTGCACATAATTTTTATCACTCCCTCACCTCTCCAATCACACACCTCTTTTACATAAACACGAACTCCTAAACACACACACGAAATACACACGCACGCATTCACTCACACAAGCAAGCACACAACAATCTCATATACCTGTGCGAACATGAACACACGCATACAGCAACAACAGCAAAAGTGCAGAGGGGTAACAAAATGTGCCGTGAGGCTGCACGTATTGTCGCCGGCTACAATCCATGCAGGGGCGACAATCCATGCCGCAACAGACCCCAGTCCTAAGAACGGACCCCTTGCTTTCTGGTCAGCTGGTCTGTCCACCAGGCCACGACTACAATCACAGTAATTCACATAGTGTGGGTTTCCTTACTGTGATGGTGACTGTTGTGTGATTGTTGTTGATGGTGTTGTAGGTAGGGTTGATGGTGATGAGGATGATGAGGATGGCGATGACGATGATGATGATGATGATGATGGTGATGACGATGATGATGATGATGATGATGGTGATGTTGGTGATGATAATGATGATAACGATGACGATGATGATAATGATGATGTTGATGGTGATGGTGGTGATGACAATGATCGTGGTGGTGATGATGGTGGTAATGATATTGATGACGATGATGATGGTGGTGATGATGATGTGACAGATGGGTGGAGCTTGCCTCCCGTTGGACAACCCAACATCACGGGGACCATGAGCAATTATGCTGACTACATGCTCTTTGACCTCGACAAGGTATCTCTCTGCTTTTTGTCTTTCTGTCTGTCTGTCCGAATGTCTGTCTGTATGTATGTATGTATCCATCCTCTCACTGTTACGCCCGAAACTTTGGCGATTTGTTTCGATTAATCGAAACCAGAAACTGTGAGAAATGTGCACTAAGATCATAAAACATTGAGATATCGATGTGGGCTGCTTAGGAAACAATTTGATTTTTTTTTCATTTTCAGCACACAACTTAGGACACGTTCACTTTAAACTCACCCAGTTGCTGACAACAGCTGACGGAGAATTGTGCGCACGTCATTTTGTGCTTTTCCGCCATGTGTGCTGTTGGTAAGCAAACATTCTGGCCAGCTGTCATCAACAGCTATCACCAGCCAGCTTTTTTATTTGTGCTGTGCACACAAATGCAACAGATGGCTGGACCAAGGGACGGAACTCTTCAATGGGGAAATCAGCATGAATCCCAATGATATTCGTTTCTTCCCTCTGGTGAACGCCGTATCGTTTCGAGTTGACAGCAACTGGCTGTGTCTGACCGAAGTGTGTTTCTGAGCTGGCTGCAAGGGTTTAGTGTGAACGTAGCCTTATGGTTCAACAAACATACGTTTCTGGTGGTGAAAAAATAAAGATAGATTTGAATCCATATATGTAAGTGCTGGTAATCCCCGTGCCTCTCCACTCCATTTTAGGTTTTGCTGTATTCAGTAAGATTATCATGCCTGAGTCAGGAAGTCTTTGCCTCATGTCAGAAAACCCTTCTGTGTGTTGAGTTTTCTGATTCAATTAGACACGTGCGCTATAAACGTATTTCATTCTTCTTCTTTAGTATCATATTGTTATTGTTGTTAGTTTGATCATTGGTAGTGTCAGTATTAGCAGAGGACTAAATTATGACGACGATCATCATCATCACCATCATCATTAACCGCACACACCGCTATTTACCACACCCGACCCCCCCCACCCCCACGCCCGCCCTTTCCCTTCAGGACCCATCGGAGCTGAACGACCTGAGCGGAGATCCCAGTCAGCAGTGTGTCATATCCCTCATGAAGTGCAAACTGAGCTCTTACGCTGAAGGCTTGGTGCCCACAAGACCGAAAAGGTACAATGGATCAGGTCCCAAAATTGACCCTGAAGGCGGATACTGGCTCACTGGCTGGTGCTGAGGATACGGATACAGATGCGGATACGGATACGGATGCGGAAGCGGAAACTGATGATTTATTCTCTTCAGTCCAAGGCCCTTTGTCATGGGATGAACGAACAGTCCATGACATATGCAGCATATAAAGTGCGAAGCACATATAATGATTAAACTGGAAGAAACACCAACAATGCATTGTGTTGAGGAGAGAGAGAGAGAGAGAGAGAGAGAGAGAGAGAGACAGAGAGAGAGAGAGACAGACAGACAGAGAGAGAGAGAGAGACAGAGACAGAGACAGAGAGACAAAGA
>JAAQRG010222652.1:0-10168 GCA_011634625.1 Babylonia areolata | reverse complement strand
GTATAAGAGCCTTCTGCTTGCAATATTTTGATGATGGTAATTGGGGTGAAACGCTGTTAACGTCGTCTCTTTCGCCGTTCGTATGGAAAGAGTTAAAGTTGGATGGACTGATGGACAATTCCCTTAGCTTGCAGTTGATTTGTTCCTGGTCCAAATGTTTTTTTGTCTGTGTGTTTGTTTGGGTTTTTTGTTTGTTTGTTTGTTTTTTGTTTGTTTGTTTGTTTGTTTGTTTGTTTTTCAGCGGCGAATTCTTCTCAAGAAATCTGCCTGGTACAAGTGCCACGTTTGTTCCAGTATCTTCTCTGTATGTTACAGGTTTCCTTTGGTCATGATTTTTGCATGCCATGTGTACAGCTCCGATGCAGTCTGTCTTTCTCTTCAATTACAACTGAAACCAAGAAAAACTCATTTTCCTGCTTATTTGTGATACGTCTGGCTGTCTTTTTGGCCTTATGGCATTCAGTTACGGCATTCAGAATCTTTGGCAGGACAGTCTTTTCTTTCATACTTGGGGCTTTTTCCACACCTTCGATACTTCCTGTTTTTGTCACCTCCACAGGCTTGAGTTTTCTCCAGAGACTTGTATTTTTCGTGCTGCAGTCTGTTAACCTGCATGTCTGGTGCCTCTTGTGCTGTACCGATGGATTGTGACTGTTGTCTGGACGTTTCGTATGCTCTGCCTTTATCCAAACCTCTAGCCAGATCGAGGTGTTTTTGTTGTCAATGCTGTTGTTATTTTATCTTTCAGAAATATTTCTCAGACTATAATCTCTCACTATCACCTCTCACTCAAACAACAACCAGGACTATCATCTCTCACTCCAACAACAACCAGGACTATCACCTCTCACTCCAACAACAACCAGGACTATCATCTCTCACTCCAACAACCAGGACTATCACCTCTCACTCCAACAACAACCAGGACTATCATCTCTCACTCCAACAACCAGGACTATCACCTCACACTCCATCAACAACCAGGACTATCATCTCTCACTCCACCAACAACCAGGACTATCACCTCACTCCAACAACAACCAGGACTATCACCTCTCACTCCAACAACAACCAGGACTATCATCTCTCACTCCACCAACAACCAGGACTATCATCTCTCACTCCAACAACAACCAGGACTATCACCTCTCACTCCACCAACAACCAGGACTATCACCTCTCACTCCACCAACAACCAGGACTATCACCTCACTCCACCAACAACCAGGACTATCACCTCTCACTCCAACAACAACTAGGGCTATCACCTCTCACTCCAACAACAACCAGGACTATCACCTCTCACTCCAACAACCAGGACTATCACCTCTCACTCCAACAACAACCAGGACTATCATCTCTCACTCAAACAACAACTAGGACTATCACCTCTCACTCCAACAACAACCAGGACTATCACCTCTCACTCCAACAACAACCAGGACTATCATTTCTCACTCCAACAACAACCAGGACTATCATCTCTCACTCCACCAACAACCAGGACTATCATCTCTCACTCCACCAACAACCAGGACTATCACTCTCACTCCACAACAACCAGGACTATCACCTCTCACTCCACCAACAACCAGGACTATCATCTCTCACTCCACCAACAACCAGGACTATCACCTCTCACTAACATTTCAGGACTCTCACTCCACCAACAACCAGGACTATCATTTCTCACTCCAACAACAACCAGGACTATCATTTCTCACTCCAACAACAACCAGGACTATCACCTCTCACTCCAACAACCAGGACTATCATCTCTCACTCCACCAACAACCAGGACTATCATCTCTCACTCCACCAACAACCAGGACTATCATTTCTCACTCCAACAACAACCAGGACTATCATTTCTCACTCCAACAACAACCAGGACTATCATTTCTCACTCCAACAACAACCAGGACTATCATCTCTCACTCCACCAACAACCAGGACTATCATCTCTCACTCCAACAACAACCAGGACTATCATCTCTCACTCCACAACAACCAGGACTATCACCTCTCACTCCAACAACAACCAGGATTAACACCTCTCACTCCACCAACAACCAGGACTATCACCTCACTCCACCAACAACCAGGACTATCACCTCTCACTCCAACAACAACTAGGACTATCATCTCTCACTCCAACAACCAGGGCTATCATCTCTCACTCCACCAACAACCAGGGCTATCATCTCTCACTCCACCAACAACCAGGACTATCACCTCTCACTCCACCAACAACCAGGACTATCACCTCTCACTCCAACAACAACCAGGACTATCATCTCTCACTCCAACAACCAGGACTATCACTCACTCCAACAACAACCAGGACCTCTCACTCCAACAACCAGGACTATCTCTCACTCCAACAACAACCAGGACTATCATCTCTCACTCCACCAACAACCAGGACTATCATCTCTCACTCTCACCAACAACCAGGACCATCCTCTCACTCCAACAACAACCAGGACTATCACTCTCATCTCTCATGTGTGTGTGTGTGTGTGTGTGTGTGTGTGTGTGTGTGTGTGTGTGTGTGTGTGTGTGTGTTTGAAATTTATAAAATTCATAGGCGTCGTGTGTCTCTCCGACACAAGTGTTCAAAAGCCTGCACGACGATCCTCAAGTCTTTCTTTCATCTTCATCAATCAAAATTAATGAGAACCATCAAAACTATCCACCGTTTCTTTTCCAACAGTGGCGAGAAAAACGGCACACTGGACCTTTCCTTTGTTTAACCTGGTTGTTATTGAATGATTTTCAAACTCTCGTCTCTTCTGAATTTCTTCCAGTTCTTGTGCAAGATTGCTAACCATCAACATTTGATGCAGACGGCAAAGGAACGTTAGCTGTATGTTGTCATGGATTAGCTATGACCGATTGTTAGTTGTTAATTTTTTACTCGAAAACGAAAGTTTGCATGATGAACGTTGAACATGAACTAACAGTCTTCGTCCTGTGTCGGCGCAGACAAGAACAAAAATAGAATAGAATAGAATAGAATAGAATAAAATAAAATGAAATAAAATAAAGTGAAATAAAATGAAGATTTTGACTTTCAATTTAGTCCTTGCCCGTAAATGTGTGTGATTGCTTCGTTTGCTGCTGGAACGACGATAGCGGTTTTGACTCATTCAGTATTTGTGGTAAGTTAGTAAATATAACGTTCAGGTAAGAGCAACACTTGGCGACTTGTCCCGGATGTTGGGGTCGGTCTCGCAGTCTGCGTTCCGTCGTTTTCTGATTGGTTCATGGTTTATCCAGCACCAGACCGAGGCTTGTTGACAATGTATAACAAAAGGTTAAGGATCTTTACTCCATAAACACCGTACTAACTGACCGAGACCTTCTCTGAACCTTGACCCCAGAAAGCAGTAGACGAAGAAGTTTAACGTGGCGTTGACAACTGAGGTCAGTTCCAACAAGCTGAGCAAGAGGTTGGCAAAGTTGTAGTACCGTCCGCTGAAGCCGATGCCAGGAACGAACATGACGCCGATCCCCGCAGCGATGGTGGGGAAGGAACACAGCAGGTACAACACGGACACTGCTATCAGTGTGCGGGTCAGCGCCACCTCACGTGACGACAACACGCACGATGACGTCTTCTCTCGCCATGACGCCATTTTCCTCAGCTTCACTGACGTCACGACCGTGGTGACGAAGACAACCAGGACGTAGGTGAAAGGCTGGAGCGTGGCCACGAAGAACGTCAGGACGTCCAGATGCTGTTTGTTCCGGGCGTAGAAGTCACTGGTGTAAACCACGGTGGACGTGGTGTTGGTGGCGGGGTGAAGCACGCAGGCTAGGCTCCACCTCAGGCCGATCATGAAGGACCCAATCATCACCAGCACAGTGCCCCCCACCAGCACACCCGTCGTCGTCCGAGTTTTCAGAACGGTTTGAGAGCGGAGAGGACTGACGACACACAGACACCGCTCACACGCTATCAGCATGGAGATGTACCCGGACAGCCAGGCAAAGCAGCGGAAACCCACCAGTTTGTGGCCGATGATGAACTCAAACACCGGGCCGACGGTGGTGGTGAAGGGCGGGTGAGGTCGGTCCATGTTGACGAAGAGTCTGTTGAGCACGTAGAGAAAGTCCACGAGGGAGAGAGAGAAGAGACACAGGTTGACCCGCTCCTTGAGGCCCTGCCTCCAGAACACCGCCATGTTGAGGGTGTTGCAGGGGAGGGACAGAAGGCAGAGGAGGGGCAGAAACACCGCGCGGATTGCGGTGCCCACGGCTTGCTCTGTCTCCTGGCTGATCAGGTTGTGGGGGTTGTTCCAGGGGACGAACCCCCCGGATGACTCATCCAAAACAATGCAGTCTTCTCCCGGACTGGTCACGTTATGATAACGGGAAGCCATGGTGACTGCTGATTTGAAAACGACAGGTGTGGTTTCGGGTAACACTTTCGCTTTCCCTTCGAGCAGTGTTCTTGTTAAAAGCATGTTGCTGTTGTTGTTGTTTTTTTTTATGTCGAAAATGTGTAAATCAGGGTTTCCATATGCGCTTCGTGTAGTCGAGAGACGAATGTAACGTGGGACAGACTGGCAATAAAACTTACATGATTATACATGTTATGATGAGAGCTGTTTCGTTTTATCTGATCATCTCCACATTACTTCTGTCGTTCCGCCCCACCCCCTCCCTCTCTCTCTCTCTCTATCTCTTCTTCACACATGTCTCTACCTGTATGTGTGTTTCTGTCTGTCCGTCTATATGTATGTCCCTTTCTCTTCCGGTCTGTCTGTCTGTGTCCCTCTCTCATTCACAAGAGACTAGAAAGTGTTTTAAATAAAATATCAAAACAAGCCATGTCCTTGTTATTGATTGTTGATTGCTAACAGTTTCTACTTGCCCGGAAACAAGCAGACACACCCGCAGATTCGATCGGACCTGAATAATTATTTCTGAGTACGTTTGTGCGAAATATGAATCGCGCCGCTCGTTTCGGTATGTGTGTGTGTGTGTGTGTGTGTGTGTGTGTGTGTGTGTGTGTGTGCGTGTGTGAGTGCCGTGTGTGTGTGTGTGTGTGTGTGTGTGTGTGTGTGCCGTGTGTGTGTGTGTGTGTGTGTGTGTGTGTGTGTGTGTGTGTGTGTGTGTGTGGTTGTGTGTAAATGTGTTTATTTGTGTACGTTGAGAGAGAGAGAGAGAGAGAGAGAGAGTGTGTGCGCACGTGTGTGTGTGTTGTCTGTAAATATGTTTATTTGTGTACGTTGTGTGTGTGTGTGTGTGTGTGTGTGTTTGTGTATGTGTGTGTGTGTGTGTGTGTGTGTGTGTGTGTATGTGTGTGTGTGTGTGTGTGTGTCTGTGTGTGTTTGAGTGCCGTGTGTGTGTGTGTGTGTGTGTGTGTGTGTGTGTGTGTGTGTGTGCGCGCGCGTGTGTGTGTGGTTGTGTGTAAATGTGTTTATTTGTGTACATTGAGTGCGTGTGTGTGTGTGTTTGTGTGTGTGCATGCTCGTGCGCGCGTGGTTTTTTTTTTAATGTTTTGCGCGTGTGTATGTGTGTCAGTGTGTTTGCTTAGCTGTCTGTGTGTGTGTGGGTGCGTATTTGAGCGCATGGATATACATTTATGTGTGTGTGATATTGGTATATAAAACACGCACTCACGCACGCACCACTCATAAACACACACACATACACACACACACACACACACACACATACACACACACTGACACACACACACACACACACACACACACGCACACACACACACACGCACACACACGCACACGCACAGACACAGACACACACACGCGCACGCGCGTGCGCCCGCGCTTATACTCTGTCTATTTGTTTGTCTGCTTGTCTTCCTCTATCTAATTATCTATCTCCTCTCACTTCTTAGAACACGCTAATCAATGACGAAAACCTTTTGAACCCTAATTAACAGTTTCAGAATTTTGGTAAAGGCAGCAGCAGCAGCAGCAGCAGCAGCAACAACAGAGGATTGAAATTAAGCTGCTGTAAGCGTTCACAATCGTTGACAAAATTACCCGATCACTTGGATATAAATGATCTCATCGTTGCGAAGTTCTAATTTTGTTCTCGAAAAAATTCAACAGCTTTTCATGTAGATACCGAGTAAAGCTGTAGTTTTAACCATGACTTTTTTTTTTAACAGAAATTTTCCGGATGCACTAGACAGAGTATCAGTACTGAATTCGACCATTTTGTTGGGATGCATG
This sequence comes from Babylonia areolata, assembly GCA_011634625.1. Lineage (NCBI taxonomy): Eukaryota > Metazoa > Mollusca > Gastropoda > Neogastropoda > Buccinidae > Babylonia > Babylonia areolata. Next base: position 3,953 of record JAAQRG010222652.1, on the reverse strand, counting down.
CTGACCATGTACATGAAAACCAGCTGTTCTTTCATACCGTTCGACATTTCTTTTCAAACATAAATACATGACACTGTTGCATGCAGTTTGTGTCGGGTGGACGATAGCCCATATAACTACATTTACCCCTGATAACAAGCGTCGTCGCTTAGTGGGTGTGTATAATTGTGAGGTTCCACGTCAACTTAGCATTGAAGCATTCTGTGTCTTTTGTGTGTGTGTGTGTGTGTGTTCATACCGTGCATTGTTTCTGCAGCATACACCATGCGTGGATTTCTGTTGTTGAGATGACAAAGTATTGTGTATCTGTAAGGCACTGGGACCCATGGTTTCTCCTGAAGGAGACAGACACGGCACTGACACCCATGGTTTCTCCTGAAGGAGACAGGTACGGCACTGACACCCATGGTTTCTCTTGAAGGAGACAGACACGGCACTGACACCCATGGTTTCTCCTGAAGGAGACAGGTACGGCACTGACACCCATGGTTTCTCCTGAAGGAGACAGGTACGGCACTGACATCCATGGTTTCTCCTGAAGGAGACAGACACGGCACTGACACCCATGGTTTCTCCTGAAGGAGACAGGTATGGCACTGACACCCATGCTTTCTCCTGAAGGAGACAGGTACGGCACTGACACCCACGGTTTCTCCTGAAGGAGACAGGGACAGCACTGACACCCATGGTTTCTCCTGAAGGAGACAGACACGGCACTGACACCCATGGTTTCTCCTGAAGGAGACAGACACGACACTGACACCCATGGTTTCTCCTGAAGGAGACAGACACGGCACTGACACCCATGGTTTCTCCTGAAGGAGACAGGTACGGCACTGACACCCATGGTTTCTCCTGAAGGAGACAGGTACGGCACTGACACCCATGGTTTCTCCTGAAGGAGACAGGGACAGCACTGACACCCATGGTTTCTCCTGAAGAAGACAGACACGGCACTGACACCCATGGTTTCTCCTGAAGGAGAAAGGCACGGCACTGACACCCATGGTTTCTCCTGAAGGAGACGGGCACGGCACTGATACCCATGGTTTGTCCTGAAGGAGACAGGCACGGCACTGACACCCATGGTTTCTCCTGAAGGAGACAGGTACGGCACTGACACCAATGGTTTCTCCTGAAGGAGACAGACACGACACTGACACCCATGGTTTCTCCTGAAGGAGACAGGTACAGTACTGACACCCATGGTTTCTCCTGAAGGAGACGGGCACGGCACTGGGACGATGACGACTGACGGCTGGGCCATGCTTCCTGTATGCTCGGACATCCAATGGTCAGGGATGCTCTGCACAAAGCTAGCATTGTCCTCCACTGGTGTCTTTTTAATGCATACAATGGTACTCACTGCATATACACAGTCATCCGGCAAAGCCAGTCTGAAGATAATATTCACACTGGCTTAACGAGGACACTTCCTCTCGCACTCAACTGAAATTCTGACGAGCGCCCTCTCATAGGGAAGAACTGCTGTCAAATTTCTGCTTACAGGTAGGTCTTGTTAACTCACTCAGTACGGCCAGTCCTCTCTTCTCCTCTACACAGACCCTTCGGATGTCCAGTGGGTGTCTGAATGACCCAGCCAATAGCTTCCGTCGTCAGAATTGTGGTATTCTTTGTCAACATTCACCTCTTCAGTATAAGAGCCTTCCACTTGCAATATTTTGATGATGGTAATTGGGGTGAAACGCTGTTAACGTCGTCTCTTTCGCCGTTCGTATGGAGAGAGTTAAAACCTTTCAAATGTCAGGAAACAGTATCCTGCCAACAGCATATCACACCCTGCGATAAAGAAAAGCCCGTTGCTATAAGTTAACCACTCTGCTTGTGGCCAGTTTGCCTGTTGATCAGCTGGTCTGTCGTTTGTGATCAGTCCACTGGTCTGGCCGGGCAAGACAGACCGACTGGCCAAAGGACCGACCAGCCAAACAGGACTCGATGGATCCACAGACATGACAGCCGATTGCCTTCCACGTGGAGTGATGGCCTAGAGGTAACGCGTCCGCATATGAAGCGAGAGAATCTGAGCGTACTGGTTCGAATCACGGCTCAGCCGCCGATATTTTCTCCCCCTCCACTAGACCTTGAGTGGTGGTGTGGACACTAGTCATTCGGATGAGACGATAAACCGAGGTCCCGTGTGCAGCATGCACTTAGCGCACGTAAAAAAAAACCCACGGCAACAAAAGGGTTGTTCCTGGCAAGTAGAAAAATCCACTTCGATAGGAAAAACAAATAAAACAGCACGCAGGAAAACAAAGAAAAAAAAAAAGGTGGCGCTGTAGTGTAGCGACGCGTTCTACCAGAGGAGAGCAGCCCGAATTTCACACAGAGAAATCTGTTGTGATAAAAAGAAATACAAATACAACAAATACAAATACATGTTTCCCTTATCGTCGCCCAGGTGGTTTACTAACAAGTCATGTTCAACGCCCAGTGTTGGGGAAGGGGGGGGAGCGAGGGGGTCTCCAATCTGTTGACAGAAACGACGAGATGCCTCCGAACAGTTTTTTTTGGTAAATATGTCAACTTCTTTAAAATAACATGTCATGTCTTATGCCCGCAGAATAACACGTCAGCTTCTATATAATAACGTGTCAACGTCTGCAGAACAACATGTAAACGTCTCCAGAATGACATTAATTTTCGTTTTCTTCTGCAGAATAACCTGTCATTTCTGTGGAATAATCTGTCAGCTTCTGCGGAATAACATGTAAACGTCTCCAGAATAGCATACCATTTCTTCTGCAGAATAACATGTAAACTTCAGCGGAATATCATGTCAACTTCCGCATAATAATGTGCAAACGTTTCCAGAATAACATGTCATATCTTCTCCGGAATAACATGTCATCTTCTGTAGAATATTATGTCATATCTTGTGCAGAATAACATATCATATCTTGTGCAGAATAACATGTCGTATCTCCTGTAGAATAACATGTCAGCTTCTACAGAATAATATGTCAATTTGTGCAGAATAACATGTCAGCTTCTACAGAATAATATGTCAACTTCTACAGAATAATATGTCAGCTTGTGCAGAATAACGAATAACATGTCAACTTGTGCAGAATAACATGTCAGCTTCTACAGAATAATATGTCAGCTTCTACAGAATAACATGTCAACTTGTGCAGAATAACGAATAACATGTCAACTTGTGCAGAATAACATGTCAGCTTCTACAGAATAATATGTCAACTTGTGCAGAATAAGGAATAACATGTCAACTTGTGCAGAATAACATGTCAGCTTCTACAGAATAACATGTCAACTTGTGCAGAATAATGAATAACATGACAACTTGTGCAGAATAACGAATAACATGTCAACTTGTGCAGAATAATATGTCAACTTGTGCAGAATAACATGTCAGCTTCTACAGAATAATATGTCAACTTGTGCAGAATAACATGTCAACTTCTACAGAATAATATGTCAACTTGTGCAGAATAACATATCAGCTTCTACAGAATAACATGTCAGCTTGTGCAGAATAACATGTCAACTTCTACAGAATAATATGTCAGCTTGTGCAGAATAAAGAATAACATGTCAGCTTGTGCAAAGTAGCATGTCAGCTTCTGAAGAATAAGTGTCAACTTGTGCGGAATAACATGTCCACTTGTGCGGAATAGCATGTCAACGTTCGAAGAATAACATGTCAAATTCTGCAGAATAACATGGCAATTTCTGCAGAATGATGTGTCAACTTGTGCGGAATAACATTTCAGCTTCTGCAGAATAACATGTGAATATATGCGGAATAACATGACAAAATCATTCATTTCCGAGGAAAACAGATCAATACTGGTGCGCTTTTTTAACATCCAGTCCCCTTCCTGAATGATGTCCACGCCACACAACACTGAATTCAGAAACATCACACACACACACACACACACACACACACACACACACACACACACACA
>JAAQRG010222651.1:0-10143 GCA_011634625.1 Babylonia areolata | reverse complement strand
CACACACACACACACACACACACACAGAGTTTACATGAGGAATTGAGTGCGTGCGCAGCACTGCGGTTTCGTCACCACTAAATGTTTACCTTGACTTCTGTATGCTTAGCTTTTATATAAAGTGGTGTTTTGCTTGGGTTGGGTACTTGTCCCTGTGTATATATGTGAAACTCCAACCTCTCTCTCTCTCTCTCTGTGTGTGTGTGTGTGTGTGGGATGAATGAAAGGATGTGCACTAGATATGTGGACAAGCACCAGAGATAGAGGAAGAAGTTTGTGCGAGTAGCACGCAGTATAACATTACACCCCTAAATTCTGCAGCTATGTTTCAACCCTCCGGAAATTTTCAACGTGACGTCAGAGCGTGCAAGCTATGCTTGACATTGTCATCTATGTTGGTACATGAGCAGTCAAGCCACGAAAACGATGTACATTTCTGGCGTTGTGAGACGTTAATGTTTACTCATTAAAACTCACCATTGGTCTGATTCTTGCTGACAAGGAAGAGCGTGTTGTCGTCATTAGATAGTGTCACTGGATATTATAACGCAGAATCGCAGTTAAAACAATGTGAGGTTGGGTAATGGGAGGGGGGTGGGGTGGAAACCACAGAAACGGTGTAAGAGTGGCAGACATTCGCGCTTGCGTATCTGGATTATTAGCCAATTTTCGCAATTTTTCGAAGTATTTGGATTCGATACCTGATGACAAATTTAACAATGAAACAAATCAAAACACCTGATGACAAATTTAACAAACAAATCAAAAACTATTCATAAGCCGCCTTCTTCTTCTTCTTTTAAAGGTTTTTCTTTCTTTTTTTGAATTAATCCCATTTATTTCTTGGACTGTGAGACGAAACAAATCATTACAGTTTCAGTAATCTGTGTGAACAGCAAATGGGGTGTGAAACAGATCAGTGTCACAATCTAAGGATCCAAGTAATCACCAAAGCTTCACGTTTTCCGTGTGTTTCCAGTTTTCTTTCTTGGCCTGTTTAAGATCCTTGCTTGGAAGTGTCGCTATGTCGTCATCTTTTTTAATGTGGTCGTGCCTTCACTACTGGTGTATCCTTTCTTCTTCTCCCTCTTCTTCTTCGTCTACTACTACTACAACTACGCCTTCTTCTTTTTCTTCTTCTTGTCCTCTTCCTCTTCTTCTTCTTAGATGTTGTGTTCCGCTTCAAATCCAAAACGTTGGCACAGTTAGATTGAGCTCGTCATTCAGAACTCATTCTGCTGGGTTTACACCATCAGGCCATTGCACGCCACAAGTTGAGTAAAGTGGTCAGGGCGTGTGTATGTGTGTGTGGCAGCCAGGCTGGTCAGTTCTGTTTGGTGGGGACGAGTCTCAAAGGTTTCGCACAGACCAGAACCGATGTGGAAGCCTGACTGATAAATAATTCATTGTGAATGCTGGCTTCGCGAACAACACTAACGCCCGAGAACAACACCAGCTGACCACAAAGCCAGGGAATGATTTGACCTCAGGGACAGATTTGCCAACGGGTCGTTAACCCTTTTCTTTCTGGCTGTGGTTACCTTTGTGATCTTGTTGCCCAAGATCAGGAGAAAAGTCTGGGCAGTGTTGTTGTCCTTGGGTTTCTGAGCCCTTGACGTTTGGCACGAGTGCCAGACAAGCTGTTGTCCAGATTGCATAAGGCAGTCCACTTGTCCCGAAAGCGGTTGTTTGAGAAGTCGGGTATTCGACAGGTAGTAAATGCTTTCTGACCCAGCCTGTGCGCATTTTCTTTTGTCTATCTGTCTCTCTTTATGTCGATCTCTGTCTCTTTCTCTGTGTCTCTCTCATAGCCACAGAGAGAGAGAGACGCGCATATTCTATCACCACCAGCGCAACCACCTCCAGTTCATCTCCATTAGGGTGGAAATATTGTTCTTATCTGTGTGTGTGTGTGTGCAATGTTGCCAGAGGGTGTGCAACCATATCGTCTCCAGTTTGCTTTCTTCCTTCTTTCCGTGTCCTTGCGGCTGTTTAAGGAGACAGATACAGGCTGTAACTGTGTCATAGAACCAGGTCATCACTTCATCATCTTTGACAGCTTCCTTTGCCAGGCGAAGAAAAAATTCAGTCTGAGGATTGCTGCATCTGTTGTCTTTCTTTTGTTTGTTTGTTGCTAAATGTCACCTGGTCCTTCTGCGGTCGAGGAAAATGGGTGAATGGATGGTGGTGTCTGATAATATTCAGTCTGTTGAGCAGAGCTCCACATTGATTGGAGCTGAAAATCGAGAACCGTTTTGTATTTTAAACAATCGAGCATATGAGATTTGTATTGGTGTTTTTGTACCATTAAGTAACTTGCTCTTTTATGTGTGATCGTGTCGGCCGTTGTTGTTGTGAAAATAAATCGTCCATTCGTTATACTTATATATATATATATATATATATATATATATATTCAGGACGTACGTATTTTCCAGTGCCAGTTATGTATTATGTAATGTCATACACGTTTACTGCAAATGACAGTGCGAACAAAAATTAATAGTTAACTTTATTTGCATTTCAACAACAGTCGCATCGACATGGAGTGTAAGATTTGTATTTGAAAATGGTTTACGTTTACTTTCGAGGTAAGTATGGAACAACGATGGGGGGGGGGGGGACAAAAAAACAACAACTGTTGGCTGCTAGATCAAGGGCACACGACCTCGAGCCACGGGGCATTGGGGCCCACCGTCCTGTTGTAAGCCGTAGACACTGGATATGAACTTTACTGCCCCGATGGCCGTGAAAGGCTGTGAGACATTTAACCTTTTATTCTTAAGGTACAACAGGTAAGCAAAACTAAACAAAGTGCGCAGAAGCCAGGGTGTCAAACAGAGCGGGTGACGTGCAAGGCACGCCATACTGCTGACGCCCCAGCCACTCCTTACCACTCCCCCGGAGCCGTATCATGTGCTTCTGTCGAACGTGATGCTTATTTCTTGCACACCCGAGTCACGGCACGAAATGCAACGCCACTGAATTGCCTGCTGTTGTTGACATTCATCGGCTACAAGGCTTTATAAGGAAAGGAAGGGGGGGGGGGGTTAGTCGAGGAAAGGAGGTGTGTGACGATACTGGTGACCGTTTTTTGTTTGTTTGTTTTTTGTTGTTGTTTTATCTGTTGTTTTTTCTCCCCAAGTTTCATTTCAGGTGTGAGGGCAGATTATTGATTTGAATTAACCCGATTGGGTAGGAAACAGAGAAAGTAGGCCAGGGTGGTATCGGGTGTATGCCGATTGGTGCCCGTGTCTTTTCACTGTCACTGCTTTGATGGGTGGAAGGAAGGAAGGAAGGTTCCAACTGTGCGACCGCTTTTCTGACATTTTGTTCTCAACTGCCAGTGATCGCTGTCGGGTATGATCGATCTGGAGACACACACACACACACATGCACGCACGCACGCACGCACCGTCTGCTTCCTTCCATGACGTGTTGGTTTACGTACCTTTCTGGAAGCCCGCCGGACCGATGCATGGGAGAGCGAGGCGGCTCTGAGTTGTTTTTGTTGTTAAAAATGCAATCAACATATACGTTTGTTGTTGTTGTTTTTTATACATAAAAGTATTTCACGTGTGTGCTTAAAAGATTGTTATCATCAATTATTTTTTAGTGATGATAAATGTAAATAGGTATTTGACAAACACACCTTCCCATCCATCTCCCTTGCTCCACTTCCACCCACTCCCCAGTTACTCAATACTGGGGAATGGTTGCACCTTGTGTCCTTTTTCTGTGTTTTTGTCTTGAAGCCGTTCATGCCATCGAGTCTGTACTGTTCACGGCAAGAGCTAAATCTGTGAAGCTTGGCGTTAAAAATGAAAAGAAAAAAAAAAGAATTTAATGAAATAAAAACTTGCCAATCAGAACCATCCAATCTACATTTCAGTTGCTCTGTGTGAGCAGTATTCCGTGCGTTTAGATTTCCACAGAAATAATGTGGAGCAGTATGAATGATTTAATTTAGTTTGATTGATGGTTTCACATGGCGACTTGCAGTTTTCAGTTTTCCGCTGCACTGAACAGAAGAGCGGATAAATGTGAGAGGGAATAAATTGTGTGAGAGAGGGGGAGGGGGAGACGTGTGTGTGTGTGTGTGTGAGGGGGGGGTCTGAGTGTGTGTGCGTTTCTGTGCGTACGTGCAGTCATTACGCGCGTGCATTGTGTAAGTGTCCACGTTGTATAAAACACGAATTGTCATAGGGAATGGAAAAGAAAGAAACGGCGACGATAAAAAGCTGCCAGGCTGCTGTAACGACGGTGATCAAGGCTGGCCTGGAACTACTGATAATGGCTTTCGTCCTCGTCGCCACCACCATCATTATCACCATCATCTCTCCATCCACCCCACCATCTTCCCCCCCTCCACACACACACACACACACACACACACACACACACACACACCCTCCCCATGGTGATTGCACTATAACACTGAGAGGAAACGTTGATCTGGCTGCCATGGAGACCAACTCCCGTTCGTGCCAGTCACGTTATAACAAGCCGGGTATGGAGAAAATCTCGGGTAGACGATCGATTTGTTTTTTTTTCTTTGTCGTGTGGTCCTGCTGGTGGTGGTGGTGGTGGTGGTGGCGAGAGATGGACAGTGAATAAGAAGGTGCCGGAGTGCTGGAGCGCCACTGTTGAGTTCCGCTTGGTCGTGAAGAGACCAGAGGTCTTAGTCCCTCTTGTTGTTTCTTTGTGTAGAAAGCAAACGCTGTGCCCTTCTACAGGGGCTTGGTGGAATATTCTCACTCCGTAGTACGGAAAGATCTATCCTTGCTTGTATTGATTGATTTTCACCGTGGATGCGTGAACTTTTGCTCCGGTCAGGTTTCCTTGGACACCAACATTGTGGGTACAGAAACTGGGGGAAGAGTGCGCGTGACCATCTTGCTGGTGTTAGGTGTCCAGTCTTCACGTTCTTCCTTTCAGACGAAGCTTCGTGCCCAGCTGTCCCATTGTCTGGACTCAACATTGACGAGGTTTTTTGGGGTTTTTGTTTTGGCGTGCAGAGCCATCGTGCACTGTTCAACAAACCTTTCAGCGTCGTCTCGCACGTTGGTTTACTCTCAACTGTTAATCGTCAACTGCACAAACACGTGCGCGCCTTTCCTGTTGTGTATGCCTTTTCAGAAATCATCGCAGACACCAAACCTTGATAGTTTGTTGTGGGGATTTTTTTTTTTTTTTTTTTTTTTTTAAGGGCGGGTTTGTGGGTTGAGGTTGACGGGTTTCAGTGTTCCCAGCGGGCACACGGTACAAACTTCTTGCCTTGCCGTGGTGGAAGATCTACATTGCTGTTGACAGGATTGTTAGTCGTTGTTGTTGGTGGTGGTGGTGGTGGTGGTTTCTGCCGGTGGTGGTGGTGTTGAGGTCAGAAGACGATGTCGAGCGTGCACAAGGCGGAGTTGAGGCGCGGGGTGGGGCCGGTGTCCTCCAGATCCCTTTCGGGCTGCGACCGTCTGGGAGACCTGTACCTGGCCGTCAGCCACTTTCAGCGGAGGAAGGAGGTCCGGACTGTGAGTGTGGGAGGCGGAGGGGTGAGGGGAGGAAGTTGGGAAGGGAAGGGGGGGGGAGAGGAAGCGTGCTCAAAACTTCGGGCTGTCTGTGTCATGTCACGTTTGAAAGATTGTTGGAAGATGATGATTTCTTGTTATTGTTGAACAATGTATTACAATTTTGCTTCGGGGCCCCCGTTAGACATTTACTTTAATTTTCTTCATTTTTATTCTCCCCCCCCCCCCCTCCCCCCAAGTTTGCAGTTTCCATTCGAATGAGTTCTCGTTCCTTTCTGTTTTCGTCGAAAGTTACACAGTGTAAATAGACGTTAGATTGAAGAAACACACATCTGAGAATAATATGAATATTTATTTTCCATCGTTGGAAAGAGAAAGAGACCTCATTCCTCTCCCCACCCCTATCACTCTGCACTAAGTCCCCTTCACCCCACACCCTAACTCCCATCGAAAAGTGCATTGAAAATGACTGGTACATGGTTAGTATGCTACGTTTGAGCTGTTGAATTGCGAAGCAATAGGTAACTCACAGTAACTCACAAAAATCAAATCATATACCCGCTCTTTTATTTGGGTATGTAAAAGAAAGAGGCTGCTGTTTAAACAAAAGGTTTATAAGTCCTATGTACAGACTGCAGGTGAATGCGTACAATATCGTTTAGTATATCTGACCTGTACTGTGGGAAACGAAGTAACCTGGACGTTCTTTTTACCGCTTCCAGATCCTACCCGCCCACGCGGCTCACTTCTGTCCCCAATTTAGTTGTTTTTCTCTTTTGGCACGAGTTATAAAATTGTGTTTATTTGGAGTCCCATTGCAACGTTCCTTTCATTTGCAACAGTCCAAATGATTTGCTCTTTCTTGTTTGGGATTTTTTTTGGGGGGGCGGGGTGGGGGGGGGGGAGTTGGGCAATGAATGGGCGAGAAAGAGAAGACAATACCGTCTAAAATTACAATAATTGTGAGTGGACATTCATTAAAAGAGAGAACAGGCGGTAGGTACGCGTACTGATGATGGGTTACAGATACAGATATGGACTATATTATTTAACTGTAATAATCTCGAAATTATTCCATTATCGTAAAAGCGTGTATGTACGTATGTGTGCGTCTGTACGAGCAAGATGGCCGTGGTATGTGTGTCCACTGTGTGACTGACTCACACTCCACAGTAAGTCCGACGAACTGTTCACATAAAATGTCATCGTTGTCGCTGGACGGGAAATTGATGACAGCTTCCACTTGACATGTAGGTCATCTGACCAACTTACAGCAACACAAATGTGTGGTCAGACCAGGAAAGAGGCGTACCCTTGGCTTGACCGCACATGATTTATTAGGTCAGCACAAGAACAAAAAAATTGCTCTGCAGCCAGTGAGTTAATTACGCAACCCCAGTAAAGGAGCGAGAAAGGCTTTGTTTTGGTTGTGTCATTCCGTCATTTCTCTCTCTCTCTCCCTCTCTCTCTCTCTCACACACACACACACAAACTTTGTGAAGAATCTTTTGGGCCCCGCATAAAATGACTGCTCACCAGACTCCTCCAGGTCTGTCGGTTGTGTCAAACCACGGGTTTCTGCATTCTACTACTATGAAAATGGGAATCAGTTAACATGTCGAGCTCAGTATTGGTCCTCTGAGCAGTTCCAAAGTCTTCCTGGTTCAGGGTGAAATGATGCAGTCTCACCATAAGTAAGACACCCCACTCCATATCTGTATTCCATTGGTCCGCATCTTTTTCTTTTCCACGCGTGTTTATATGTGCGTGCGTGCGTGCGCGCGCGCGCGCACGTGTGTGTGTGTGTGTGTGTATTATTGTGTACTTTGCGTTACAGTAAAGCATTTTGAGAGGTTTGAAAGTTCTGTACAAATGGAGAAAGCGAGAGGTTGGTCATTATATTGAAACATTGTTATGATATGTGAAAAATAATTACGAGTTGTTGTACAAAAACTACCATCGGCTACAACCCTTGAGGGTAACACGTGCATGTACATTCGTGAATAAAACATAACTCATGTCACATGTACCTACATTGCTATCCCTCCCCAGCCCCTTTTACATACAAACGTTGCGTAAGAATAGTCTATAACCCCCGGCCCGTGTCCGAAGTATCTGTGTAGTCATCTCAGCTTTTTGAAATGAGGGAAAGAGAGGGAGCGGTGTGGGGGTGGAGATGATTTTCTTCAGGACTTAACTAAATAACCATGTCAAACATTTTGTTTTTTTATTCTCCCCCCCAAAAAAAAAAAGAGTCAAAACAACCATACGAGTGAATTGCGAATCGAGGGCAGTCAGGCCAAACCTTGATCCTCCCTCACTCCCCCTGAAGTATTTGAACTATTGATGAGGGAGCAGGGCTCGTGCCCTGCGTGCCTCCCCTGTCACACTGACCCCTCTGCCCTTGGCGGTGACGTGTGATGAGGTGGTGCTGTCGTCACAGCCTCACTCATGCGTGTCGCGTGGCGGGACCCGCCGACATCCCCGTGCCATTCACCTGCCCGTCTTCACTCGCCAGTGCACCGAGGCTGGGGAGGGCTGATCGTTGCAACAACTGTGCACATCATGTTGTTGTTTTGATATGAAGAATTACCTGAGAAATCTAATTAACAGTGATATATGTATGGCTTTCAGTCCTTTACCCTCACCCGAAGAAGCTGAATTTCAAAGAAAAATTGTAAATATAGGAGTTTTATAAGACATGAAAAGGCTGTTTTAAAGTACTGTCATAACAGTAGGAGAAAATGAGCTGCACCTGGATATGGGAAGGACAAGAGGATTTTTATGGTCTCGTGACTTTATTATAAAGTTGTAAGCCATTAAGGAACACCTGAGTAATCTTTGTTCAGGGAGTCGGTGGAGAAGAGTTGTCAGCATGACTCGTTGAAGGTAAAGTCAGCTTTGGGAGCGAAGGGTGGGGATCGGGGCTGGTGGAGTGGGGTTGGTTGAGTGCACTGATATGTATTCTATTTTTAGATCAGTGGGTTGAGTGGTTGGTTTGGGGCGGAGAGTGCCATATGTCGTTAAAATGTCTGTTTTGGGGGGTGTTGTTTTGTTGTTTTTTTCCCCAAGCGTCATATTTCTTCTATTATTTTTAATGGTTATTCATAATCAGTCCGTATTTATTTGTTGGCTGTATTTTGTTATTTTAGTTTTTGCGCGTACTTTATGAAGACGATAGCCGTGATCATTATGCTGCCAGTTCGAGTGCAGAACGTTTCGCTTGGAAGAGCCAGAACTTTTGCAACACCTCGCACGCGTGAAAACGTACGATAATCGTGCAGACGTCACGCACGCTCGCACACACACGCACAATATACCCTTCATTCGCACGCAGCACGCACGCCCCCTCCCTACCTACCTTCCGTCCTCTTCATTCACAGCCTGTGCAGACATACATAACACAATCACTTCCAAAGTTCAGAACATCAGACACGCTTCAGTTACCGAGATCACGATTTGAAAAGGGGGCCGGGGGCTGGGGTGGGGGGGTGAAAGCAAGCAAGGGTAGAGAGGTAAACAACTCATGAATGGCTTCGTGCTTGGGGCTGAATTGGGGGGGGACCCTGTCCCGTGCCGCCGTGAATAATTGGCAACGTCGTCATCATGATGAGCTGTCATGTACATATTGTCAGCCGCGCAGAACACTATGCGCACTAAAGCCATCAGGAGGGTGTGAGCCCCTTTCGTCATCCATCCATCGTTGTCAGGGGTGTTCAGAACTGATGAGTCTCTCGATCAATTGCGAAAAAACTCCGAGGAGTAGGATTAACAAGGGCAGTGTGGGGAAAGTGAGTTCATTCAGCAAGCGGAGGTCGTCGTCTCGTGGACGTGGCAGGATCCAGACAGCGTGTGGTTGTGTGAAAGACAGTGGTGATATCACAATGCCTCGGTGCGTGATACGTTGGCAGAAGTGCCGTGCAACGGGATGTCCGTGCTCCAAATTGGTGTGTACTTTGTTTAGGTTTGTCCGCCATTGACCACACCCCCCTTGTCTATAGTTCGTTTCGAAAAAGACTCACATCATCCCCTTTGTGTCGCTCATTAATGCCTTCATGTTGCGTGCATGGTTTATTGCAAAAATGGCATGTCAGGATTGGTTTTCTCAGTTGGGCCCAGGAAAAAGATCGAGTCAAGTTGTGGATTAAGTGACAATGGATGCTTTTGAATTCGCCCCCGGAGCTTTAATAGAATTTGAATTCTGGGCAATATCCACATTTTTCCCCATGTGTTCTTTCCATTGTTTCGTTCCAAAGACGAAAAAAGTTGTAAATTGGTTTAAATAACATTGTAATATTATAAAACTATACATTTCTTCCACTCGCGAATGACATTTTTTTTTAAAAAGGCCAAAAGAGTGAAGGGGAAGAAATATATTAGAGTATGATGATGATTATTACAATTTTACCAATTAACAATATTGTCCGTCATAAACGGACGAGTGTAGGGGAAGAAATGTGGATATTGCTGATATCTCTCTCTCTCTCTCACACACACACACACACAGAGAGAAACAAACAAAAAAAAATCAATCTGTCAGAGGTGTAATGTTCTCTGTCTCTCTGTCACATATATATATATATATATATATATATATATATATATATATATATATATATAT
>JAAQRG010222649.1:0-10124 GCA_011634625.1 Babylonia areolata | reverse complement strand
CATGTCAGACTGTACAGAACAGACCATGAAGAACACCAGTCACCATATATCATGTCAGACTGTACAGAACAGACCATGAAGAACACCAGTCACCATATATCATGTCAGACTGTACAGAACAGATCATGAAGAACACCAGTCACTGTCTGTGTCTCCCTCATTGTGCAGGAGCCAGAGAAACAAGAGTTTGCAGAATCAGTGGACACCTACGATGACAAACTGACCTTCAGCGATTTGGACATTGCCAGGCCTCTCATGAAGGTGAGTTAAATCAACTTCATTATCTCTTAAGAGAAATTGCAGCACAAACATGATATACACTTAAAAGACATGCACATGGTTAAGCATTCAAAGAGATGTCATGAAACTACATTGATGTATTTTAGAACATTTTACATATTTTACAACAACAGTTTAAAATAGTACAGATGATCTGGCACAGTTTGTATTACAGACCACAAAGTATGCCAGTAATCTGGCACATTGATCACCACCAAAGTTAATCAGCAGCTGCACAAATTCTTCTCAGCTATATGGGTCTGTGGTAGCCTGACGCTGATGGTTCAGCCTGACGCTGATGGTTCAGCCTGACGCTGATGGTTCAGCCTGACACTGGTGGTTCAGCCTGACACTGATGGTTCAGCCTGACACTGGTGGTTCAGCCTGACACTGGTGGTTCAGCCTGACACTGATGGTTCAGCTTGACGCTGATGGTTCAGCCTGACACTGGTGGTTCAGCCTGACACTGATGGTTCATCCTGACACTGGTGGTTCAGCCTGACACTGATGGTTCAGCTTGACGCTGATGGTTCAGCCTGACACTGGTGGTTCAGCCTGACACTGATGGTTCAGCCTGACGCTGATGGTTCATCCTGACACTGGTGGTTCAGCCTGACACTGATGGTTCAGCTTGACGCTGATGGTTCATCCTTACACTGGTGGTTCAGCCTGACACTGATGGTTCAGCTTGACGCTGATGGTTCATCCTTACACTGGTGGTTCAGCCTGACGCTGATGGTTCAGCCTGACGCTGATGGTTCAGTCTGACACTGGTGGTTCAGCCTGACGCTGATGGTTCCTTTTGGACTGTCAGCCTCTGCTAAGGCTGCAACAGAACGAGCATGGCTGTAGCTATGTGTGGGGGATGTGGGATGAATGGGTTAATGCCCCTGAAATGGCACAGAAAATTGGGCAGCAAAAAACAGCCCCCCAAAAAAACAACAACAACAAAAATCCTGTTCATTTGCTTCAACTTTTAACAAACAAATCTGTTAAAGTTTATACAGTTTTAGTAATTAAATCCATTTTTGGCTCAACTTTTAACAAACGAATCTGTTAGAGTTATAAAAAAAATTTAGTGGTCAAAACCAGCTGCCAAAGTGAAGTGGTTAGCATCACAGTCTTACAGCTGTGAGGATGTGGGCTCAATTCCCCAGTGGAAGTGGGTTTTTTTTTTCCAGCTTATGGCTCAGTCCTACTCACAGTTGAGTATGTTATGGGCTTAAATTGGAAGACTAGGACCATGTAGTCGAGTATCACCAGTATGTAATTAAATGTATATTTAGTGTGAAGAAAAGTTGCATACCACGTTTAAAGGGCATATCTGCACAGTTCATTATTTTGTCATCAGGGATATGAACATTTAGCAGAGCTGAGTTTAACACCCTATAAGCAAGTGCCCTTAAGGTCAAGTTGTTCAGGTCATGGCTGGGTGAAGGTTGCATTGTTCGAGGGGACGAGTCCTGGATGTTTATCTGTAATGGAGGAATGTGTGACGTTCACAGGGGAGGTCATGGTGTGAACAGGTGTTTTCAGGTAACGTATGGCTGAAATGGTTTGGATGCTAGTCATTAGATGAGACGATTAACTGAAGTCCTTTGTGTAGCATGGCCTTAACAAACGCACATAAAGGTAACAAGAATGTTGCCCCTGGCAAAATGTTGTAGTAAACTTCACTCTGATATACATGTGTGTGTGTGTGTGTGTGTGTGTGTGTGTGTGTGTGTGTGTGATTGAAGACTGACTGAACAAGACAGGAAATGAATTATAAGTGCCCAAAGGCAGCTGTCAGCTGGCTCTACCTAGCCAGGCAAACTGTTGTGCAAATAACTGCATGCTTGTAAAGCACTTCCAGCTTGGATTCTGACTGAGGATATGTAGTATCCATATCAATCAGTCACACTGTGTACATATACGTATCCATATCAATCAGTCACACTGTGTACATATACGTATCCATATCAATCAGTCACACTGTGTACATATACGTATCCATTTCAATCAATCGCGCTATATAAGTATCCATATCAGTCGCACTATTTAAGTATCCATATCAATCAATCGCATTATGTAACTATCCATATCATTCGCACTATAAAGGTATCCTCATATCAATCAATCACACTATATAAGTATCTGTATCAATCACACTATATAAGTGGTATTACTTAATCGCACTATATAAGTATCCATATCAATAATTCGCACTGTGTAAGTATCCATATCAGTCAGTTGTACCATATAAGTATCAATATCAACAGTCACACTATATAACTATCCATATCAGTCAGAGTATATAAGTGCCCATATCAGTCAGTCGCACTATATATGTATCCATACCAGTCTGTCAGAGTGAAGGTGGCAGAATGGTGAAGACGCTCATCTGCCAATGCAGAGTTCTGGAGGGTCTGGCCCAGAACTGAAGGCTCGTGTGCAGCAACGAGAGTGTTGTCCTCTGGCAAATTCTGCAGAAGAAATCAGCTCTGATAAGTACACAAATATATATAGGCAAGCACTTAGGGCCAGACTGAGCATGATGGGTTATGGTGCTGGTCCGGCATTTGCCCAGCAGACATGGTGTTGCATATATCATGGACTTGTGTGAACGCAGTGACCCCTCCTTGAAAAACTGAAACTGAAAGTGATGCGTTGCTCCGTGTGGTGACAGGGACTGTCGGCCATGCACTTTGAGAAACCGACGCCCATCCAGGCAGCATGCATCCCCATCGCCCTCAGAGGTCGCGACCTCTGTGCCTGCGCTGTCACCGGCTCTGGTAAGCAAACCACCGCAGTGAGCGATTGAGTGATCTGTTGTGTATGTGTTCTGACAGTCAGAGCAAACTGCAGTGAGCAGTTGAGCAATCTGTTGTGTCTGTGTTTTAACAGTCAAAACAAACTACCGCAGTGAGCGATCTGTTGTCTGTGTTCTGACAGTCAGAGCAAACTGCAGTGAGCAATTGAGCAATCTGTTACGTCAGTGTTCTGACAGCCTGGACTCTTAGCTCTTTTAAAATTATTCTCATTCTTTGTGTGTCTCAGTTTCCGTCTTCTTCACTTCCTGTCCTTTGTTGAAAACCTGTGTTTATAAGCTGCAGCTGCCTTGCTTCTGCTCATGAGCTTTTACAGATATAAGTGTGACTGTATTTACCCCTGTAATTTAGGCAGCCATACTCCGTTTGCAGTAGTTGGTACACACTGGGTCTGTGTTTCCATAGCCACTGAACCCTGATATAAACTTTGGGATATGTAATGTGTGAAATTGTTCTTCTGTACACTAAGAGCAGTCTATACAAGTTTTTAAATTTTTGTTAAGAATTTGTAGAAAAAAAAAAGTACATGCATGTTTAAATCCTTGAAAGTCTTTTAAAAATACCCATTTTTGTAACAGTTTTAAATTAAGGACTGAGTTTTACCAAAAACTAAACATTATGCATCATTTCTGTCAGTGATAAAGCACAGAAGTGAAATTTTCCTTCTGATCATAAGATTATTTGGGAAAAAAAAAATTGACGGGATTTTTACAACTGAAATCGCAGGCAGTTCTTGCAATGGGCATGAACTGGCTCTCAAAGTACTGTGTCTCTCCAGTTTCAGGGTTGCTGATGCAATAGTTGTTTTTATCACAGTTTGGCCTTTGGTGTGTGAAAGGTTTTCAAGGCAGGGTAAAAACGGTTATACTTGTAAAAGCCCACTTGTGTACATACAAGTGAACGTGGGAGTTGCTGAATGAAGAAGAAGAACAGTTTTCACAAAGTTTATAAGTGTTGTGAAGAAGAACCTGTCTGAACCTTGTGAGAGGCTGAAGGCAGCAGCAGATCCATACCTGTTGACCTGGAAGGTTGGAAACAACGTCCGGGATCTGGACCACTTAGCTCAGAAACCTGCAGCACTGTGATCCAACGCAGTACACACTTGACTGTTACTGTGTTAACGTGACCCAACACTCTCCTCACTTGACTGTTATTGTGTTAACATGACCCAACACTCTCCACACTTGACTGTTACTGTGTTAACGTGACCCAGCACTCTCCACACTTGACTGTTACTGTGTTAACGTGAGCCAGCACTCTCCACACTTATTGTGTTAACGTGACCCAACACTCTCCACACTTGACTGTTACTGTGTTAACGTGAGCCAACACTCTCCACACTTATTGTGTTAACGTGACCCAACACTCTCCACACTTGACTGTTACTGTGTTAACGTGACCCAGCACTCTCCACACTTGACTGTTACTGTGTTAACGTGACCCAGCACTCTCCACACTTGACTGTTACTGTGTTAACGTGACCCAACACTCTCCACACTTATTGTGTTAACGTGACCCAGCACTCTCCACACATGACTGTTATTGTGTTAACATGACCCAACACTCTCCACACTTGACTGTTATTGTGTTAACGTGACCCAACACTCTCCACACTTGACTGTTATTGTGTTAACGTGACCCAACACTCTCCACACTTATTGTGTTAACGTGACCCAACACTCTCCTCACTTGACTGTTATTGTGTTAACGTGACCCAACACTCTCCACACTTATTGTGTTAACGTGACCCAACACTCTCCTCACTTGACTGTTATTGTGTTAACATGACCCAACACTCTCCACACTTGACTGTTATTGTGTTAACATGACCCAACACTCTCCACACTTGACTGTTATTGTGTTAACGTGACCCAACACTCTCCACACTTGACTGTTACTGTGTTAACGTGACCCAGCACTCTCCACACTTGACTGTTAACATGACCCAACACTCTCCACACTTGACTGTTACTGTGTTAACATGACCCAACACTCTCCACACTTGACTGTTACTGTGTTAACATGACCCAACACTCTCCACACTTATTGTGTTAACGTGACCCAACACTCTCCACACTTATTGTGTTGACATGACCCAACACTCTCCACACTTATTGTGTTAACATGACCCAACACTCTCTACACTTGACTGTTATTGTGTTAACGTGACCCAACACTCTCCACACTTGACTGTTATTGTGTTAACGTGACCCAACACTCTCTACACTTGACTGTTATTGTGTTGACATGACCCAGCACTCTCCACACTTGACTGTTATTGTGTTAACGTGACCCAACACTCTCTACACTTGACTGTTATTGTGTTAACGTGACCCAACACTCTCCACACTTATTGTGTTAACGTGACCCAACACTCTCCACACTTGACTGTTATTGTGTTAACGTGACCCAACACTCTCCACACTTATTGTGTTGACGTGACCCAACACTCTCCACACTTGACTGTTACTGTGTTAACATGACCCAACACTCTCCACACTTGACTGTTATTGTGTTAACGTGACCCAACACTCTCCACACTTGACTGTTATTGTGTTAACATGACCCAACACTCTCTACACTTGACTGTTATTGTGTTAACGTGACCCAACACTCTCCACACTTGACTGTTAACATGACCCAACACTCTCCACACTTGACTGTTAACATGACCCAACACTCTCCACACTTGACTGTTACTGTGTTAACATGACCCAACACTCTCCACACTTGACTGTTATTGTGTTAACGTGACCCAACACTCTCCACACTTGACTGTTATTGTGTTAACATGACCCAACACTCTCTACACTTGACTGTTATTGTGTTAACGTGACCCAACACTCTCCACACTTGACTGTTAACATGACCCAACACTCTCCACACTTGACTGTTAACATGACCCAACACTCTCCACACTTGACTGTTACTGTGTTAACATGACCCAACACTCTCCACACTTGACTGTTACTGTGTTAACATGACCCAACACTCTCCACACTTGACTGTTAACATGACCCAACACTCTCCACACTTGACTGTTACTGTGTTAACATGACCCAACACTCTCCACACTTGACTGTTATTGTGTTAACGTGACCCAACACTCTCCACACTTATTGTGTTGACATGACCCAACACTCTCTACACTTGACTGTTATTGTGTTAACATGACCCAACACTCTCCACACTTGACTGTTATTGTGTTAACGTGACCCAACACTCTCCACACTTGACTGTTACTGTGTTAACGTGACCCAACACTCTCCACACTTGACTGTTATTGTGTTAACGTGACCCAACACTCTCCACACTTGACTGTTACTGTGTTAACATGACCCAACACTCTCCACACTTGACTGTTAACGTGACCCAACACTCTCCACACTTATTGTGTTGACATGACCCAACACTCTCTACACTTGACTGTTATTGTGTTAACATGACCCAACACTCTCCACACTTGACTGTTATTGTGTTAACGTGACCCAACACTCTCCTCACTTGACTGTTATTGTGTTAACGTGACCCAACACTTTCCTCACTTGACTGTTAACATGACCCAACACTCTCCACACTTGACTGTTACTGTGTTAACGTGACCCAACACTCTCCACACTTGACTGTTACTGTGTTAACGTGACCCAACACTCTCCACACTTGACTGTTATTGTGTTAACGTGACCCAACACTCTCCACACTTGACTGTTACTGTGTTAACATGACCCAACACTCTCCACACTTGACTGTTAACGTGACCCAACACTCTCCACACTTATTGTGTTGACATGACCCAACACTCTCTACACTTGACTGTTATTGTGTTAACATGACCCAACACTCTCCACACTTGACTGTTATTGTGTTAACGTGACCCAACACTCTCCACACTTGACTGTTACTGTGTTAACGTGACCCAACACTCTCCACACTTGACTGTTATTGTGTTAACGTGACCCAACACTCTCCACACTTGACTGTTACTGTGTTAACATGACCCAACACTCTCCACACTTGACTGTTAACGTGACCCAACACTCTCCACACTTATTGTGTTGACATGACCCAACACTCTCTACACTTGACTGTTATTGTGTTAACATGACCCAACACTCTCCACACTTGACTGTTATTGTGTTAACGTGACCCAACACTCTCCACACTTGACTGTTACTGTGTTAACGTGACCCAACACTCTCCACACTTGACTGTTATTGTGTTAACGTGACCCAACACTCTCCACACTTGACTGTTACTGTGTTAACATGACCCAACACTCTCCACACTTGACTGTTAACGTGACCCAACACTCTCCACACTTATTGTGTTGACATGACCCAACACTCTCTACACTTGACTGTTATTGTGTTAACATGACCCAACACTCTCCACACTTGACTGTTATTGTGTTAACGTGACCCAACACTCTCCTCACTTGACTGTTATTGTGTTAACGTGACCCAACACTTTCCTCACTTGACTGTTAACATGACCCAACACTCTCCACACTTGACTGTTACTGTGTTAACGTGACCCAACACTCTCCACACTTGACTGTTACTGTGTTAACGTGACCCAACACTCTCCTCACTTGACTGATATTGTGTTAACGTGACCCAACACTCTCCACACTTGACTGATAAACAACTCGAAAGCCCTTAACACTAGACTGGTTTTTTGTTGTTATTTGTATTGTAACTTGAATCTTAGATTAAATCACTTTTGAAGCTAGATCTACGTTTTTATGAAGAAGACAAACTGAAGGCCGTTTACATGTTGGTCGGAAACCTCTTATTCTAGTCCCTATGCACATGTCAGAAAATCACAGTTAAGTCCCTTTTCATAACTCATCGACTGCTGTCGCATCTGCTGAGGTGATATTGTCACAATAGTATTATTATTATTAATGATAATGATGGTGATAACGATGATGGTGACAACAAATGACACTGTACATTGTACAGCACCCTGTCTTTCAAACTGAGAGCTCAGGGTGCTGTACCTGAAAGAAAAGGTTACAGATTACTTGAACCAGAGTCTCATGACTGCTCTCTCTCTTCCCCGCCCCTCCCATCTCATCACCCCCCACCCCAACCCCCCAAAAATCCAAACTCCTCATGTGCTGCACTGAACACTTGACTGTTAGCTCTGTTTGTTTTTCGTGCTTATTCTGTTTCATTCATTTATTCATTTTTGTGAAATCAAACTCCCCACATGCCGTGGTGCTGCGTGGCTGCAGGCAAGACAGTGGCCTTCATGCTGCCCATACTGGAGCGACTGCTGTACCGGCCACTTGAGCGGTACACCACCCGGGTGCTGGTGCTGGTGCCCACCCGGGAACTGGCGGTGCAGGTGCACCAGGTGGGGCGACAGATCGCCCAGTTCACCAAGATCACCCTGTGTCTGGCTGCAGGTACGTCCGTCATTGTCGTTATTGTTGTTATTGTTGTTATTGTTGTTGTCATTATTGTTGTTATTGATCGTCCAGTTCACCAAGGTCACCCTGTGTCTGGCTGCAGGCACATCCATCATTGTCGTTATTGTTGTTATTGTTGTTGTCATTATTGTTGTTATTGATCGTCCAGTTAAGCAAGGTCACCCTGTATCTGGCTGCAGGTACGTCCGTCATTGTCGTTATTGTTGTTATTGTTGTTGTCATTATTGTTGTTATTGATCGTCCAGTTAAGCAAGGTCACCCTGTCTCTGGCTGCAGGCACATCCGTTGTTGTTGTTATTGTTGTTATTGTTGTTGTCATTATTGTTGTTATTGATCGTCCAGTTAAGCAAGGTCACCCTGTCTCTGGCTGCAGGCACATCCGTTGTTGTTGTTATTGTTGTTATTGTTGTTGTCATTATTGTTGTTATTGATCGTCCAGTTAAGCAAGGTCACCCTGTCTCTGGCTGCAGGCACATCCGTTGTTGTTGTTATTGTTGTTATTGTTGTTGTCATTATTGTTGTTATTGATCGTCCAGTTAAGCAAGGTCACCCTGTCTCTGGCTGCAGGCACATCCGTTGTTGTTGTTATTGTTGTTATTGTTGTTGTCATTATTGTTGTTATTGATCGTCCAGTTAAGCAAGGTCACCCTGTCTCTGGCTGCAGGCACATCCGTTGTTGTTGTTATTGTTGTGACAGTTGTTGTTATTATTAGTATTATTATTATTATTGATCTCCCCAGTTCACCAGGGTCAGCCTGTGTCTGGCTGCAGGTATGTCCATTGTTTTTCTTATTACAGTTATAACTGTTGTTGTTGTTGTTGTTACTATTATTATTACTGTTGTTGTAGGCGGACGCATTACCACTGACAAGGCCACCACACTACTGTTTTGGGCTGTGTGATATTTGCTTATCTCATTACCCTAGTTCTCAATACCCAGGTTATAAGATGTAATTCTGTTAAACACGCATGCTGTACATACAGTGACCCACTGGTGCAGACTCCGGCAGGGGTCTGGATTCCTGTCCTGTGCAAACTAATAGTATGCCATGTGGAGAAATGGAAAGTCGGTTTGGATAGTGACCTCCCTTAGTATATTACCTCCCTCCCATGTGCCTGTACAGCGACCTCTTTTGAAATGTTTTAGGAAAAATTTCCTTTGTTCGATTCATTGTTTTCTAAGACAATAATGATGTTTAAGTAAATTTAACGATTAAATTAATGATGATGATTTCATTAATTTAATTACCATAATTACCAAAATATCTGTTTAACTATTTATTTATCTATATTTTACATTATTTTATTTTATTTTCCCTCAAGATCTGACTAAGAGTGTTAGGAGGAAGGTGGCAGAATGGTTAAGATGCTTAGCTGCCAATACAGAGTCTGTGAGGGTGTGGGTTCGAATCCTCCTATTGTCCTTTCTCCCAAGTTTGACTGGAACATCAAACTGAGCATTCAGTCTTTTGGATGAGACAATAAACACAGGTCCTGTACGCACAACGCACTTGGCACACTGAAAAAGAACCCATGGCAACGAGAGTATTGTCCTCTGGCAAAATTGTGTAAAAAGAAAACCACTCTGACAAGTACAC
>JAAQRG010222641.1:0-10117 GCA_011634625.1 Babylonia areolata | reverse complement strand
TGCTGGGCATGTTCTTGCTTCCAGGCCCAACAGCTGGGGGTCCTGTTTTTGAGTACTGGACAGGCCTCTTTGTGGATTAAAGATGGAGATTTTCCTGATCTTCCAGGTCAACAGATGTGCCTGAACCCCCAAAATGATCACATTAACTCACTCGGTACGGCCAGTCCTCTCTTCTCCTCTACACAGACCCCTCGGATGTCCAGCGGGTGTCTGAATGACCCACCTTTAGCTTCTGTCGTCAGAATTGTGGTATTCTTTGTCAACATTCACCTCTTCAGTATAAGAGCCTTCCGCCTGCAATATTTTGATGATGGTAATTGGGGTGAAACGCTGTTAACGTCGTTTCTTTCTCCGTTCGTATGGAGAGAGTTAAAGATCTCATAGCCCATACCAGCGTTCGGTAGGTTGTGCAAACAAAGAGTGGGTGCTGATATGAAAACGGAGACGCACATCAAACACCACATTACAGGAACTCTCTTCATTAACACCCCAAAATCAATCAAGCACGAAACAAAAAGATCATCACAGCACACATGTCCACCCCCTCCCCCCACTCCCCCAGATCCTCCGCCCCTCCCCAGACGGGCTGCATACTCACAATGTGCAGGGCTGTGCGACTGTCGTAGTCAGCAGAGTTCATGTCAGCGCCCGCAGCATGCCACGCCCTGATGGTCTCCAAGTCATCAGTCGCTGCTGCACTGTGGTACCCAGTACACAGCACAACACTACATGTGTTAAATTGATAAAACTAACAAGAATACAAACCCCACCCCCCTTTCTTTGTTGAAAAGCTGCAAAATGACAATGTGTTTGGAAAAAAAAAAGTTAATAAATCTAATCGTAAATGAAGTTGCATGCAGGCCAGCTAACCGTGAAGGGGCCATTATTACTCTTCAGTTATTAATCAACTTTTTCTTTCCTGGCACATTTTTACTGCCCTTACCCTAAAAACTGGCTGATTGTATTGATAGGAAAGAAAAGAAAAGACACGACTTTTGACAATTTCTAATAATTTTTTTTTAAACAAATAATTGATAAAATGAAAGCAATAAAATAAATCATTTTCCTAATTACATGTTGGAACAGTGCATAGGAGGAAAATCCACTTTCTGCAAATCCTGTGAAAATATACCGTGGTACAAACCCTATGAACACAAGTTTCACACAACTAACTTTGTGCACTGATGTCATCTCCACATATCAGAATGTTCTTAGAGATGTGAAAATAACAGACAGTGCTGTACTTCAATGGCGATAACAGGGCGCCTGGCGAAGAACCAAGCGACGCCACACTGCCATGCAAGGGGCAAACAGAGCTGGCCGGCTGATGCTCATGACCTGATGACTCGCCAACTTATCAAGTCCACTGACACAAAGGCGCCACTCCCCAGCGGGCTGAAGGCTCTACATGTGTGGGTGGGTGAGGAAAAAGAGACAGAGAGAGCAAGAGGGAGGAGACAGGGACAGAGAGACAAGAGACAAACACCTAGATCTTCCAGTCCCTTCACTCACCAGCACAAACTGACAGCAATGCGGATGCTTTTCCAGGGTAAGCGAGCTCCGGTCTGCACCAGGATGTTGATGACTGGAATCGTTTTGGACAGGACGGCGTCAATCAGGGGGTTGTCCCCCCTGTTGTCCTTGAGGTGCACGGAGGCTCCTTTCCTGAGCAGGAAGCTGACGATGTTCAGGTTGCCCAGACTGCAGGCCACGTGGAGTGCTGTGCGGCCATCCTGGTTCACTGCCGACACATCTGCTCCCTGTGTCATCACGCAGGAACATGATAGGTACACACTGTCACATTTGATGTGTAGTTGGAGTGTTGTGCTGTGCGACCATCCTGGTTCACAGCCAACACATCTGCTCCCTGTGTCATCACTTACGTATATGAATATGTACACATTGCTAAGTTTGATGTGTAGTTTGAGTGTTGTGCTGTGCGACTGTCTTGGTTCACTGCCAACACATCTGTTCCCTGTGTCATCATGCACATACATGAATAGGTACACACTGCGACGTTTGATGTGTAGTTTGAGTGCTGTGCTGTGTGACCGTCCTGGTTCACTGCCAACACATCTGCTCCCTGTGTCATCATGCACATACATGAATAGGTACACACTGCGACTTTTGATGTGTAGTTTGAGTGCTGTGCTGTGTGACTGTCCTGGTTCACTGCCAACACATCTGCTCCCTGTGTCATCACATATGTACACAAATAGGTACACATTGTGACATTTGATGTGTAGTTTGAATGTCGTGCTGTGTGCATCAGTATTGTTTGTGTATGTGCATAAATGTTATTACATACATAAATTAGGTACATATTGTAATGTATGGTATGTATTCTGATTGCTGTGTTGTGTGCATGGTTTTTGTGTGTGTATGTACATACAATTTATTACGTACATAAATTGATACACATTGTCCTTTTGAGTGTTGTGTTCAGTGCGTTGTTTTTGTGTGCATATGTACATGAAATTTATTTGTGTATGTACATAAAATTAATTTTATACATAAATAGGTACATATTGCAATGATTGGTATATATTCTAAGTATTATGTGGATTGTTTTTGTGTGTGTGCTTACATAAATCATTGTCAGTGTCTGATGTTTGTGCAGGTTTATGTGTAGAAGTTGTCATTTTAGTGCTTAAATGCATGTTTTAAACATTGGTTTTTACACTGTACAGTAAGACGGAGAATGTGTTCTTAAATCTTTTGTCACACGGCTACTGCTGAAGATAAATGATGTTGAATTCAAAACAAAAAGGAGGAGTTTGTATTATACTCCACGTTTGGTGTTACATATACTTACCATGTCAAACTGATGCAAACTAGGCCTATCGGTTTGCAAACTGATAGGCCTAGTTTGCATCAGTTTGACATGGTACAGTATATGACACCAAAATTGTATTTTAGACTGTTTATCACATGGTAATTGTATAAGATATATGACACTGACTTGAAATGCAAAACTGCATTCTCAAATTCTCTGCTGCATGACAGTTACATAAATTATATGACTTTATTATGAAAAGCAAAACTGTATTCTCATGACTCATGACTTTTGTTATACAGCTGTTACACAATATATACAATAATAAAATGCAGTTAATATGATTAAAATCAAAGCAAAACTGCATTATCAGATTCTTCTGTATCTTGGCTATCAAATAAAACATATCATGCTGATATCAAAAGCAAAGCTAACTTCTCAAATTCTTTGTCACGTGGGTGATTTTTGTAAGACTGAACAGTTTGCCACTGGGGTCCAGGGGTTGTTTAATCGAAGAGCAAAATTAAAAACTGAAACAATGGGGCAAGTCCTGTCAAGGTCTTCAGTGTTGGCAGATTCATGGAGGACTGTTGGAGGGACATGGTGGTGGTCTCCACTCTGGGGGGGAGCGCTTGCTCAGTTTAGCTCCATGACTAAGCCATTGCTGTCGTCAGTATGGGGCTTAATATGTGGTCTGGCTCCATGACCATGCCACTACTGTTCTCAGAAGGGGCTTAGTCAGTGGCGTCCTTAATACAACACAATACAATACAATGCAAAGGTAGGGTAGGGTACTCACTAAGCTGAGAATTTTCTCTTTTTCTTTTGGAGGGATGTCCACGATACGATACAATATAATGCAACACAAAGGCAGGGTAGGGTACTCACAGAGCTGTGGAGTTTCTCTTTTCCAGGGATGTCCAAAACAATACAATACAATGCAATGTGACATGATGCAATACAACACAATGCAATACAATACAGTACAATGGAACACAACACAACACAAAGGCAGAGTATTTGTATTTGTATTTCTTTTTATCACAACAGATTTCACTGTGTGAAATCTGGGCTGCTCTCCCCAGGGAGAGCATGTCACTACACCACAGCGCCACCCATTATTTTTGTATTTTTTCCTGCATGCAGTTTTTTTTTCTATCAAAGTGGATTTTTCAACAGAATTTTGCCAGGAACCACCCTTTTGTTGCCATGGGTTCTTTTATGGGCGTTAAGTGCATGCTGCACACGGGACCTCGGTTTATCGTCTCATCCGAATGACTAGCGTCCAGACCACCACTCAAGGTCTAGTGGAGGGGGGGGGAAATATTGGCAGCTGAGCTGTGATTCGAAACAGCATTCTCAGATTCTCTCGCTTCCTAGGCAAACGTGTTACCTCTGGGCCAACACTCCAGTGGGGTACTCATACAGCTGAGGAGTTTCTCTATGGCGGGGATGTCCAAAATAATACAATACAACACAATACAATACAATACAATACACTACAACACAACACAAAGGCAGAGTAGGGTACTCACAGAGCTGAGGAGTTTCTCTATGGCGGGAATGTCCTTGGCCTTAGCGGCAGCACACAGCAGGTTGGGGTACAGCGCATCCTTCAGGCTGCCCACCTCAGCGCGGGTGGACAGGGACAGGGTGCGTGCCACCCCCTCAATCAGGTCGTGGTCCATAATGCTACTGGTATCGTGTACATGCACCGTCATCTCCCCACGGATGTTGCGCGCCAGCATCTGATATTTTATACATCTTATATATCAACTGTTCAACAGTTACTACGGACTGGATCATGGGGTAGGCAGTGAAGGGATATTTTACATCCTATAGTTTCCACAGACTGGATTAACTCATTCTTCTCCAGGTACTAGTTAACATGTACCATGATAACTCACCCTGCAGACTAGGTACAAGTACTCTCGTACCAACACGCTATTCTAAATTCGTTTATTCTTGCTTGGTACAGTTGGCGTTGTAAGTTGGGTATGGTCTTGTTTCCCAAATCCACCAAACGCTGGTGTATGCAAGCATGTACAGTTACTGACCTGATCATCTGGTCTACATCTTTCCATTTCCTTTCTTTTCTTGATTTTCAAACATTCCTTTTTTGAATTAATGTTCTCACGAATGCAACCTCCTTTCTGCACCTTTCCCTTTTTTCTTTCTTCTTCTTTTTTTCATTGTCTAAATCCCTGAGTGGAAAGACGTTAAATGAAGTAAAGAAATAATATCTTTTGTGCTCTGTAAGAATGACGCTCTGAGAGTTGACAGAAATTATTACTTTGATCCCTCTTCACAAACAAATAAAATGCACACAGAAATACATGAAATACTTTGAAAATGTTTCTTTAACTTGCTTCGGGTGTTCAGGGGTGCATACAGGTGTACAATCTGTGTGGATGTAAGTTTACAATCTGTGTGGATTAATCTGCGTGGATGTAAGTTTACAATCTGCATGGATGTAAGTTTACAATCTGTGTGGATGTAAGTTTACAATCTGTGTGGATGTAAGTTTACAATCTGCATGGATGCAAGTTTTCTTTAATTTAACTGTAACTTGCTATGGGTCTTTAGGGGTCCAAACAGTTGTACAATCTGTATGAATGTAAGAGCTTTTTTAGGTAGATTTGTGAGTGAAACATGTTTGCTAATATGTATCATTATACTGTATTCCTATTTCATGCATAACATAAACACAGAAAGAGAGACAGAGAGAGAAACAGGGTGTGTGTGTGTGTGTGTGTGTGAGGGTGTGTGTGTGTGTATGTGTGTGTGTAAGTGCAGATGAGTGAGTTAATGTGTGTGTATGTGTGTGTCTGTATGTGTATTCATGTGTATCTGTGTCTGTATGTTTGTGTGTCTTGTGTTTGGGCATCTAAGCCTGGGTGGGTGGGTATGCTGGCATGGACACACACACACACACACACACACACACACACACACACACCCATGTCCACCCATAAAAAGAGCATGCCATAAAATAAGTACAAGTTACGGAGTTAACGCCACTGACCTTTTTGCGCATCTCCATGGTCCAGCCTGCCTTGCCCAGAACGTAGCTCAGTTTACACAGGGCTGCCTCGGGGGTCATGTCTCCTCCCGGGATCACACCAGCATTCTCTAGGGCCTGTGTACAGGTTGGGCAACTATGCAACGAGTCTAGTGTTAGACATCAAACATGCACGCACTGGCCCATAGTCCATCAGGCTGATTGGCCAACCATGCAATCCCCCCCACACACACACACTCACCCCTCTTCCCAGGAATGATGTAGACTAGATGTTCTTTGATGCATGCTCAACTCATTTTTATATGTTCCCCCCAAACAACAACAACAAAACAACAACAAAAACAGTAAGGATTCACTACATTCACAGCCTGTCACATCTGATGACATTCAAGGTGTGTGCCTAACCCCCTCCTTGTCTACCAACCCCAGTCAGCTTGAGAGTGATGTGGAGAACTTATTGTGCCTTGGCACAAAGATACACTCTCTTTCTTGGGAACATGAAAAAATGAGTTCAGCATTCGCCAAAGAATACTTTAACCCCTTGCCTGCTGAATATTTTGACAATTTTGTCATTCCTGTGTGCCAAGAAAAAACTTGGGGTTCCCCTCCCCAAAAAACCAAAACGTGCATTACTTCCTCAAATACAAAGATATCTCCTTGAAACTGTGCATGATGAAGTAGCTACACGCATGTGAGTCTTTCTCACAGAGCGCTACAGGCTTGTGAGCATGTAAAAGATAATGACACTCTTGGGAACGGAAGCTGTTGTGTGCATGTGCATGCACACACGTGTGTGCGTGTTGGTGTAGGTGTGAATCTAACCAGTCCTAGGAAGAAAGAGAGAGACTGATGGCCTTGCAAAAACAAATCCCGTCCTCAGAAAGAAAAGATCTGAGCACATCACTCCTCTTTTGCAACATCTCCACTGGCTCCCTGTCTCACACCGAATAAAGTACAAGATCAGCACTCTATGTTATAGATGCATTCACAAAACTGCCCCTTCCTATCTCTGCGGCTGCCTTCACCTCTACACTCCATCTCGCTCACTAGGATCGGCCTCGGATCCACTCTGTTTACGCATACCCAGATTCAAACACTCGACTGTTGGCCGCCGTTCTTTCTCTGTTTCTGGACCTTGCGATTGTAATGAACTTCCTTTTTCGCTTCGTCAAGTCTCCACACTCAGCTCTTTCAAGTCTGGCCTTAAAACCCACCCCTTCCCAAAATAGCCTCCCTTGCCTGCCCTTCCTTGTCTTTAGTTTCTGCAGTATTAGAGTTATGCATACGTGTGAATGACTGGTGAGAAAGCGCTTTGATTTGTCTCTGCACAAGATCCAGCGCTATATAAATACCATTATTATTATTATTATTAGGAAACTGTTAAAACAGGGGAATGGAAGAGAACAGAAAACAACAAGAGACGCAAGGCCTTCAAGACTCACTTGTGATAAATTACCTCCCCTAGCATTAATTACAGAGTAATTTCCCTTTTATACTATCTGCACCAAAACATTTGCAAAATAAATAAAAATTCCATGCTTAGCAAAAGAAGTTCCTGTTTGAACAAAAAATGATAATAATGACTCCTCTTGTTGTTGTGTCAGAATAAGAGGTCAAAGTGCCAAGTTTAGAGAATACAAAAAATATAAATATAACAGTAAATGCAGTTTGCATATAATTAGGCTTCATTTTTTCTTTTTTTTGTGCCCATCCCAGAGGTGCAATATTGTTTTAAACAAGATGACTGGGAATAACTGAATTTTTCCTATTTTTTTATGCCTAATTTCGTGTCAACTGACAAAGTATTTGCAGAGAAATTGTCAATGTTAACTCTTTCATCCCTGCAGAACGGTTTTCCGGTTTACAGGATTTTTACCCTTCATTCCTGTAGGCTGGAAAACCGTGCAGCAGAGAATTCCCCCTTTCCTTCCTGCAGCCCGGAAAATCGGTTCTCGCGGTAAGCGCTTTGAACTTCCCTCGAGTCGCGTCATCAGTGCGCGTCATCTATCCTTGACCGGGTCACTAGCGGGGCAGTGTTTATGAGTGGAATGGATGCCAGACACCCCCTTCCCCCTCCCTAGGCTGTGGGAAAGTGGGCGCCGCTACATTCTTGCTGATGTGCTGTGTAGACACACGGACACAGAAAAACGGAATGTGTAGAAAGTTCGGATTGTGACCAGTTTTCTGATGATGAGTTTCACAACGCTCTAACAGATAATGATTTCGATCTGTTTCAGACGAATGACAAGGAGAGAGTGCAATTAACTGTTGCTACAGAAGCACAGATAGCGGGTGATGGAAAGTTAAAAAAGTAAGAAGTGTTAAAATTGTTGTGTATACTTGTGCAGTAACTGGCATGACTACTTCAAGGTATATCACACACGTGTCACCTTTGTGTGGCACATTACGTGATGATTGTGACATGGACATTCATATTTAGAGACAGTATCGTTTCTGAATAGTTTTTGTTCAAGAATTGTGTAGATAATGATCTGATTCTGGCTCAGTGACTGCTAGTGTAGTGAAAGACATATATTCTCTTTGAGACAAAGTTCAAATCATTCATGTGATAAGGACAATAGTAGTGACAATTGTGACAGTTTTTCGTGGATATGACTAGCAGTGTGGCACTGAGATACATGCGAAGCACTACTCAGTGAGTACCTGAATGATGTGCATACTCTGCAAGCAAAACACTGTCCTGCATGTAGTACGTAGTTGTATGCATTGTGTTTGACCCCAAAGTCACCTGTTTTACACCTGAGTGTCACCAGAGATGTCACCCTATAGTGTCAACAGGGTCTCAGACAACTTCTCACATCAATTCTGAACACAACAGTATATGACAATCTGAGTGTAATGAGCCGCGTTACCGTAAGCCTCCAAAATAAGTACCCTGCTTCATACTTTCTTTCTCTTCTCTAAATCCAGGAATGAAGGGAATATGCGAATGGTAGGGATCTCTGAACAAGGGGGAGTAATGGTTCATAGAAAAATAGGAACGAAAGAGTTAAAGTCTACCACAGACACACAGACACAGACACACACACACACACAGACACACAGACACACACACACACACACACACACACACACACAGAACCGAACACCGGGCTCACTTTGTTTACACAAGTGAGTCAAAAACAGATATAGAAAAACTTACGTAGCGCATCAGTACAGTAGAACTTGCAATATTTGAATATGAAGGCTGGAAAATGGTGCTTCAAGCTGCAGAAGAGGAAAAGGATGAAAAGCTCGTACAGAAAATAAGTTCCTTTGACCTTTTAGCATGGTAGCCAAATTATCACCACAGCTGCTGCAGGTACCTGAGAGATCCAGTCTGCTAGAGAAGTACCAACAAAGAATCTAAACCAAACCAGGAGGATCTAGTGGATTCACATAGGTTTGCTTTCGAACACGTGTGCCACGTGACTGGCTTAGAAATCATCAGCGGACAGGTGATCATGATACTCTCTAATTTGTGCAATACGTACGTAAGTGCTTTGGCAGAAAAAGCTTCCAGATCTGAGCCACAAAGCACATAACGTGGAAAGAAAAAAAGTTGACACTCTTGGCAGATACCGTTGTTTTCTTCCCTTCACCAGAAAAGAAGGTACAAACCGTACCTCAGTACAGATTCAAAGCGAGTTTCAACTGACTAGGTAGCTGTCACAACTCATGACAATCTCGTGTGGAGTGTTTTGTACAAGCCCTTCCCCACTCGCTCTCCCCAGCTTGTCTTTTTGTATGTGTGACTCCCGGTTGTACGTTTTTCACGTGCAATCGTGGAGTCATGTGTTGCGTTCCTGTCACTGCTGAACAGAGGTTCAAGCCTTTCTGTTCTGTCAGTGACACTTCTCTAGGCTTTTCGCCCGCAGCCTTCTTGGAGGGAGGTCGTGTCTGTCTAGGTTTGGGGCTTTTTGCCCAGTTGGTACCCTCAGTGAGGATGGCTTTTCCTCTGGGTGACCCTTTATCGTTGTTCTGTGTGCTCCAGCTCAGAGGGAGTGCCCTGCTGGACGTGTCTCGTCTTTGTTTTGGTTTTTTATTTCCAGCGTCAGGGTAGTGGTACCCGGTTGGCAGTTTGCAGCATTCCACTTCCTGTGCCATCTGTCCTTCAGCCTGTGTTGGCCGAGCAGCGTTGTCGTTCCAGCTGCTGCTGACTGCTCTTCTTGCCCTCTTCTCATCACTGTTGTCTTTGTGCAACAGCTTCTTTACTTCAGTCTTCGTTGTCCACATCATCGTTTGTTTTTTTTGGGGTTTTTTTTATCATCTGGTGTTGTGCAGAGTGTTTCAGGTTTTCTTTATCAGCTGTCCTGAGT